>JAGDQP010003705.1:0-91456 GCA_022664845.1 Lepisma saccharinum
GTGGCAAGGTTCATGATCCTCAAGCTATAAGGGTGGTGGGGATCCTAAAACCCACTACGTCCACCGCCACCAACCTTAAGGCTGTTGCCAGCTCGCGCCAAGTTCCTTTGTTCCTGTTACATGCTGTCACCAAGGAACTTGGCTCATCCGTCTCCCATTTCACACCTTTTTAGGGCTAAAGAACTTGGCTCCACTTTTTGCACCTCTGGTGTTTTTGTTCGGTATCAAAGCTACATTTCTCACAGAAGTAAGGTTAACATGTTACATCTTCTGCGTGCCATCTATTGCATATATTTAATTTGTACTTCCAGCATACTGGCGCCTACAATATATTGTGGTGTGAGATGGAAGCTGGTGGTGAACAACTGGCCCCGTCACTGTGAGCAAAAATTGGCTCGTACACGGGCGAAAAGGGAATATGTTAAAAATTGTTTTTTTTTTTTTTAGGAGTGCGAGATAACGTTCATACTTGCCGTAAAGAAATATACTTAAGGATTTGACAGATAAAAGAACATTATTGAAGACACAAAAATAAAAAATAGTGACTTATAACCTTTTCCACACCCATGAGGCCATTGTAGAACCAAACAAATGTATATGGTTAACATACTGGTTAGAGAAATATTTTCATTAAAGCAAAAGTAATAGAAACCACCTCATCCTCTACCTAGTATGTAAACTGGAGTGATCGCACAAAAAGAGATTTTATGTGAGAAAAGATAAAGATAAAATTAATTGTATGGGCGGTAACAGCACTATGGCTTACGCCCGTCCCATTATGTGAGAAAAGAATACAACGTGGAGGTAGGCCTAATGCTAGCTTTAAAGTTTAAACTTGACGGTAGGGGTGTTGGAAATGGCGTCCGGAATGGAAATCAGGATTCCAGAATCGGGAATACTAATTTTTGTGATTCTGCAATTTTGAATAGTCAGAATTCTGGAATGTAGGAATTTTGAAAGTTGGTATGTCGGAGTTTAGGAACATCAGAATTCTGAAATATCAGAATTCGGGAATTTTAAAAGTTGGAATTGAAGATTTCCAAACACCCCAATTCCCTTGTTTAAAAATATTATAATTTATTTAGCCCGTTATTTCAGAACGAGAAACCGTTACTTTCCATTATATTTGAGGACATGGTTTAACAGTTAGCATTTGCTATGTCTTTACAAACTCTCATTAAATGGATTATGCGAACTAGATGTAATAACATTTCTTGAAAGTTTTCAGAGTTTCATTCAGAGAAAAATTATACCCCCTTCCCTCCTGAGACAAGATGTTGGCGAAATAAAATAAGAAATCTTGATTTTGGTTACCTGCATGGTACGTTTAGGGGAAACTGTAAACAATTACGTTAACTTAAACAAACTTCTGGCATAAGTTTACGTGTACACATCAACTCAATGCACATAGAATCTTACATTAATATTCCTCTTCTAGGGCATGGCAAACATTATAACTTAGTTAAATAATAAAATGATTAATTACTAATCGCTGGTAGCATGAATATAAAGTGTTATATTTATTAAAGTTAGGAAGCTTGAAGGCTGGTTTGATAACAATTAGTATCTCTCCCTGAAGTTACTCAAAAGAACGCGAAAGGGTTGTAATGGGCCTCTAGAAATTCCACATATCAAACTATAGATTGGAGGTGCTTCTAGGAAGTTTAGCACACTGGCTACAGGGGGAAGCAAGATCGTATTACACCTGCTGCCATCTCTGGTCATTAGGCCAGACTACTGTCATACGTTTGCTTACAGGCGTTCATTTGACCTTTTGTGTTGTGCTTAAGGTATGTCTGGGTATCATTCCACATATCTGAAGTCCATAAACCAATCACAAGTTAGCATTTAGTCTTATTATAAAGACCTATGAAAAAGAACTATAAAAAATTAAAATTGTCAATGAATTACTTATTTTTTTAAATGAACAAGCTGGTTAATTTTGCATGGAATGACTCAGGTTCATGCTATATGAGATTTTGAATGTAATATCAAATGATACATCAAGAAAAATGCATCCTAAACTATGCAGCTAAACGGCTATGCGGCCGCCAGTCAAATCTTATTCCTTTCTTTTTAATTAAACATCTCGTTGCGTTATTAGAAACTTTCACGTTATTAATAACTAACGACCTTTTAGAAATGGAATATTTTATTGAAAATTAACCTCAGTATTAAATAATATTGCATTACCGAAAAGATTATTTTGACAAGCAAGGAAAACTCAATACACAAACTTACAAAAGTCAACCAGATGCTTGAAGCGTTTTCTGTATGCGATGTTACGTGTTTGAAGAAAATAGTTATGCACGAATGTCCAATAGGGTACGCCGATTTTTTTTTCAGTTACTGGGGTTCGAATTGTTATTAAAAGTTGTGCATTGGTACCAAATAAAGCCATGCCAAATATGGCCGTCCTAAAATAATATTTAACCGGGCCCCTGGACCCCTAAAGGGCCCAATTGTTTTTTACAAAGCAAGGAATAAAAATATGATACCAGTTTCCACATTTTGGGGTTCGAGTAATTATGAAAAGTTGTACATTGGTACGAAATTTAGCCATGTCAAATGTGGCCCTTCTTGGCCGTTTTCAAATTAAATTTTCGAGGACTGAGGGGCCCGTCTAGATATTTTTTGATCCGACTGTGTTTCGGCAAACAAACATACCGTAACTCCAACACTTGCACGCGACTCAAACTTAAAATTAGTTTTTTTCTTCAAAATTATCACTTTTGATTTGACCCGGGTAAATACTTTTTTATCTATTGCGTTTGGGGCGACCAAACATAACATAACATTCTATAACTTTTGCACGGCACTCAAAAACAACTTTTTAACAATCCTTTGGGTGGGGGTGGGGGGCAAAACGACCATTAAAAAAAAGAAAATGAATTTGAGTAGCGTGCAAAAGTTGGAGAATATTATGGTATGTTTGTTCACTGAAACACAGCCGGATCAAAAAAATATCTAGGCGGGCCCCTCAGCTCGCGAAAATTTTAGTTTGAAAAGGGCCAAAAACGTTTGACGGCCAAGAAGGGCCACATTTGACATGGCTAAATTTTGTACCAATGTACAACTTTTTGTAACTACTCGAACCCCAAAATTTGGAAACTGGTATAATATTTTTATTCCTTGTTTTGCAAAAAAAAAACAACTGGGCCCTTTAGGGGTCCAGGGGCCCAGTTAAATATTGTTTTAGGACGGTCATATTTGGTACCAATGCACAACTTTTGATGACAACTCGAACCCCAATATCTGAAAAAAGAAAAAAAATCGGCTCACTCCAATGACCTAATTAAACAATTTGTAACAATTTTTGTGAATCATGTTGTGCATTTTAAGTGCGTCTGCTCATTATACATCTATTCTGGAATGTGCATTCCCATGCTATGTTTTACGAAGTAAACTTGACATATTTCAGTGTAACAAATAATGCCTGTAAGGATGAATGGAAGTTGAGTCTGGAAAATGCTAATAAAGTTAGTGTTTCGTGCAAAGAGCTTTTGGACTTCATTCATGAATTTAATCCTTTGTAGACTTAAATTATAGTATCTTCTTATTTGCTTGCATATTCAAACAAACTGCTAGAAATGAGAAAAGCGAGACAACTGACTGATGAACATCCTTAATCTTATAAATATTTTCTTATTAGTGATTACATTGTACCATCTATAGGGAAACTTACTAAATTACGGAAATATATATTGAAATGTGGAAAACAAAGACATGCTTCGAATCCAAATAATACTTTGTGAATAGATACTACTTACTATTTTTTTTCGTGAAAACTTACTTTTGAGAGGGCTGTCGGGTGTGGATACAAATTCACAAGGCAACTTTCTCGCCGGAGACGGAAGTCCCAGCGTGTCTCTAAGTGAGGAATTTCCATCGTATCGCAGATAGATTGCACATGACTAGCTGTTTGCCCAGATTGAGGACCAAAGATGGCAGCTACTCCCGTTCTCAAGAGATGGCACACTGTAAGAAAGAAAAAGGATTATAATTAGATCTCAGTCTATTATATCTGATTTCTCACTGCATTGAACTAAATTTACTACATTAATTCACTAAAGGCAAGGTTTGTTGGTATAGGAATTAAAACTGGCGGTATAAATGCAGAAACCTTCAAATATAACGTTTCACTAAGGTAGAATTTATCTTACAAAGTTGAAAAGCACTATTTATCTATTTCACTTTAAAATTGCATTCGAATAGAGAAGAATTCGTTCTAACACTAATTCGATTATATTAGTTTATAATTATAAATAAGCTTTGATTGAAATAATTGGAACTTGAAAAGTGATTTCTATAATATGCTTATGGTTTAACAGATAAAATCAATCCTCATACACACAAAAATACACAATAATTTTATTGGGGGGTTAAAAGTCATGACCCACATTTTATTTGTCCGAATAAGTTCCGAACTGCGTATTTCATGAGTCCTATCGTGTTATTCTTTATTCAAGTTCTAGTGCGATTTTTTCAACACTTTTTGTTGCTTTTTGGACTTATATAGTGTTTTATTTTGCTTGATGCTTTTATTTATTTAGGTCAAACTACAGAGTTTCTTGCTTTTAAAACTTTGATTTTTGTTTGAAGTCCAATGTTCTTTTTGGTCTTTGGTGATTTCAAACTTTGATATTTGTTCAAGTTCCAAAGTTTGTTTGAATCTCTCCACTTCAGTGTTGCCCTTAAAAGTTCATTGTTTGTTCAACCCACATTATTTATTGTTTCAAAACATGAATATTTGTCAAAGGTTTATTATCTCAGTGCTTAATATTACTTTAAAATTTGATGTTTGTTCAAAGTCCAGTGTATGTGTCAATATGTTTATTGCTTTTAAAATTTGATTTTATTCAATTTCCAGCGTTTATTTCAGTTTTTCGGCATCAGCATTTATTGTTTTTGTAAACTTTGCTTTGGTTCGTGTGTTGCTTTTAAACTTTAATTTATGTTCAAGTTTCGGTGTTTGATTTTTCAATCCCAAGATTTCAAAGTTTGAATTTTGTCAAGCAACAGTGTTTGTTTCTTTTAAACATTAATTTTTGTTCAAAGTTAATGTTCATTGCTTTTCTAAATGTTCATTGGTTTTAAACAATAGGTTTTTGATCACTTTTTGTTGGATCTTTCAGCCTCAATATTTGCTACCACAAAATTTTGAGTTTTGTTGAATTTGTTAGAAATGTCACCGAGCCGTTGTAGCTCAGTGGTAGAGCGTTGGCGTAGTATTCGGGAGGTCGTGGGTTCAATCCCAGAGGCCGACCATCTTGTCTGAGGTTTTTCCTCATTCACACCAGGCATATGCCAGGAAGGTACCTTACTTAGACCCTGAATGACACCTTCCCGTATCTTTCCCCTCCCTTATCGCGGTCTGAGCCTTAGATGCCTAAAGGTCATATATGAAACTAAAAGAAATGTTTGAAATATTATAGCTACATTTCTATGGTATTTGAATGTAAATTTTTGTGCTCTTAAGTTTAGTTTCTGAAAGAAAAACAATAAACAGAATTTTCAACAAAACCCGGAATAAATAACATAAAATATCGTTTTGGAGGTTTCGTCTTGATAAAATGGAATTCCAGTTTTCAAAAGTCCCTGATAGGAATATTTAATACCAGCTAGTTTCTCGAGAACCATCCTACATAAATCTAAAAATTAAAAGACAAGAAGTGCACACGGAAGAAAAGGAGAAGAATGTTATGTAGAAACTGTGCCATCTTAGAAATGAACACGTCTTTTTCTCTTACAAAGCAGGTACAAATATTTTATGAACCACATTGGATAAATTATTAATATTAAGGCGTTTTGAATTTTGAGTACCTAGCCCTCCTGCTCCATGCTGCAAGGTAGCGGACTTTGGATCGGCAATGGGTTCGAACCCCACGGCTGACCATCCTGACTGAGATTTTCCACGATTTTCCTGAGTTTCACTAGGCGAATGCTGGGGTGGCACCTTATTAGAGCATTTTACAAGTTCAGAATTAACATTACGTATAACCTGCGCATCAAATGAAAATGTGTTTGTAATACTTGATTGTATATTCTCTTCTTGAATGATAATTTGTTACAAAGACTCTTCAAGCCAACAGATGACAGCCTTATCTCAATTTAACAAAATATGGATAAAGTACGTTCCTTTCCTGTAGTCTTAATGTGTAACTTTCTTATCTTTGTTAAAGTAATACCTTCTTTTCTTATCTATATTTAATGCTTCAGTTTAGGTAAACTGAGAATTACTATTCAGTGACCACTTCGCTTAACAAAAGATGTACGATAAGATTTTTAATTTGTTAAAACCCGAAAAATTGGATAATTGATGCTTGCTTCAGAATGTATCATATTTTGATTTATTCCGTATATTGTAAAGTATTTCCACATAGTACAACTTTTAAGCTTTCCTCGTTAAATCTCTTTTATCTAACAGAAACCCAGTTTCAACAATTTTTTCATCACCGTATTTTTGAATTACCCCGTACATTAACAACGTTTAGACTGCATAATGAAAGCGGCTCTTTATGCTTATCCAGTGGGTTTTGTCTATGCGTTTCTGAATTACATGTAATTTGCTTGTGCGTTAACCTTAATGTTTTTACAGCTTCCCTAAAATATTTCCCCCTAACGTATCATCTGAGTATCCTTTTGTGACACTAGAAACACATTTGATGACGCCATTTAAGGTTGTGGTGGAGTACGGATTGAGCGAAGCGTCAAGCAGGGAGGAGATGAATGGCATGGACAAACTTCCGAGCTCTGTCCATAAAACTGTCGTAAAATAATCTCACCGTCAAGGTACAGATTTTTTTTCCAGGTCAGTAAATCCTCTTGAAATTCTGAGCGTCATTTTGCAGTCGTTAGCTCTGTTACTGGTATCTTCCTTCTCCATTTCTCTCTCTCTCCCTCTCTCCTCCTCCTCCGCCGCCTCCTCCTCCTCCGATTGTATGTGTTTCATACTACATACAACAATGAAGAAGGGTATACAATACATTTGACGACTTTAAAAGCAGAACGGCCCAAGTACTAACGTTTCCTAAATAGCATTAGTGTCACAGTGCGATAGCTGCATACAGGGGTTCGGCCAGGGTTTTCAGTTTGGGGATGTAAGTGGAGTTTTGTACGATTTCTATCGATTTTTGACAGCAAAAATTATATAAAGTTGGCGGGGGTGCCGTCGAGAATTTGGGAGGTGACACCCCCCCACAGGGGGAGGTCTGGCGGAATGACTGGCCGTAGATGTTATCTACGTCTAATAAAACAGTTAGTGCTGCGAAACTACTAACAATCACGCAGTCTCCTGTCTCTTGAAAATATCTCAGGCATACAAACAGTCATTTTAATAAAATAGGTTGGTTGTTTACTGTCTCGCATAATGTTTGTACCAAGTTTCGTACGGATAAGTATAACTATATGAAAACAAATTTAAAAAAAAAAATGAATATTGAGTTTATTTTTAAATGGTTGGCAACACTGGTCCGGATCAAGACGGTTTAGGTAACTCTGAGCTAGTCAAACCAAGACCTCTCTACCGACACAACAACCACGTCAATACACCTTGAGGTTGAGGTGCATTGTCTGTAGCCAAGCTGCGGGGAATTTCTTGGCAGCTATAGTTTCCTAGTTTACTACAGGAATATCTCCGTGGTTCCGGGTTTAGATCTGATGAGAACCACTAAGCGCAGAGGTTTAGAGTCTGTTTGAATAATAACTCTGAGTTCCGTCCTTAAAATCTCACAAACCCATTTCGGACGTTAACATATTGATTAGAACGAACAACAAAATGATATCTACTGTTCTGGATAGCTAAGTGGATTGGATTCAATAAAGTCGTATTTGAGTAAGGTTTTTATTTCCCGCCCCTTTGTTTACTAAAGTTCTTTCTGAGAACAAAGAACACTGAATCAACCACAGTTTTGGACACGATATATCCTAAACTTTACTTCTGATTGAGAAACAAGTAAAAAAAAGGCACTATCGGCGATTTGGTACAGTTAGTGCGACTGAACTCATTAGCGTATGTAATGCAGTGTTGAATATCAAATGAAAGGCCTGTCCTTTCAACGACGCAAGAATCACATCTCTATCTTAATTAGGACAAAACCCTACAAGCATTTTAAATAAATCAGTGTGACTCAAAATTTCGGGGGGAAATTCCAAGTTTGAGATGCTGTAACTCCAGAAATATATGACACAGGACTGTAATATTACACGTTTGGGTGTTTCTTATCAGAATCTACTAACATACCAAAATTCATAAAAGTATGCGATGGTGAGGTAAACATTTCCCGTTAACTGTGTTGATCATGGAATAACCTTATAGTGTGACTTGCTTTGCCAAACGGTTCTGTTAGGACTGAGCAGTATGTATTATCGTCATTATTTTTGAATAGCCTTGAAAATGAAAAGAAAGAAACAACAAGCCAGGTAATAGGTTTAGAGACAAAACCGAAGTGCTCCCGTATAATCTGAAATGTTCCTTAAAAACTAACTCCAAAAGTTAGAGTCGACACCATAGTGTTCTTTACTCTTTCAGACGATGAAGAATCCAAAGGTGTGTGAATAATCTCTGTCTGACTTGTAGTTCCTGAGATCTAGGGGGAGAATCGGTAGTGTTTAAAATAAACCAATGTGCAAGTGAAATTTAGATGGCCAGATTTATGGAAAAATAAGACCAGTTTTGTTCAATGGTGCTCTTTAAGTAGTCCCTAGTTTGTTAATTCTTGAATACTTTGGACCGGAACCAAATTTGTTAAAATATATAATTCCTAGTTCAGTTTTTGATTATGGATTTTCGGCTACACCCTAAAAACTGTACCTCTGAATTGGGAGTACAAAATTCCAGTTGTGTACTCCCAATTTTTGAGAGGCAGTGGCGAACCCAGGGTTGGGTTTTAGAGGAGCGGTTCTTTGCCTCCCAGTTCTTGAGAGGAAACAGATAAATAGAAACAAAAAACGGAGGTAAAATGGTGAAACCCTGTGCTCGTCACTGATTCTCAGAAATTGGAAGCTCATTATACTAATACTAAGTTCATCGTTCAGTGTTTCAGGACAAGAAAAACATAGAAGTGATATTTGAACACAGGTCGTTCAGTAAGAAGTCCAGCGTCTCAGTGACTGGACTAAACTATCAGTGATAAGAAAATAAGATGTAGCCCGAAGGGTGAAAACATAAAGTTACTCCCACGACTTACGCTATGTTTTAATAACTTTTTTTCTATTTGTCAATTAGGGATCGCAATCCCCATTCACTAAGAATATTTACGAATTCTGTTAAATTTCGAGATCAAAATGGCAACCAAATCACTTGGATCAGAATTCCATGTTTGGTTACGATAATAAACCATTTTCGCTTTCTGCGCATGTGCGAACATCACACTTTAACTGAAAAGCTACTATTTTCAACACCGTAAAGGAAATCCCTCGGTGCTTTACCAGGACTTCTGCAAATAGTAAGATTTATCTTAAACATGCCGGATGTATCAAAACGCTTTTCCCAAATTTTTAATAGTTTCCTTTTACCTTGTAGCTTTTTATAAGATACATTGGGCGCATTCAACGGACCAAG
Organism: Lepisma saccharinum; assembly: GCA_022664845.1. Taxonomy (NCBI): domain Eukaryota; kingdom Metazoa; phylum Arthropoda; class Insecta; order Zygentoma; family Lepismatidae; genus Lepisma; species Lepisma saccharinum. Next base: position 9,563 of record JAGDQP010003705.1, read on the forward strand.
ATAGCACTAAGCGCTGAGAGAGCACTTGAATCTTATTGGTTTGCTTATATGTAGCAACCAATACAATTAAAATGCTCTCTCAGCGCTTAATGCTACCTTAGTCCCGTGAATGAGCCCATTGAACATATAAGGATCTCATTCCTGAGATGAGCATAAGCCGTAGAGACAAAAGTGTTCCGTAGCGCTGGGATATAAATAAATAAAAATACTCGTAAATGTAGCTATACTTCACTCAGTGTATACTGAGAGTGCCTATAACTGTCTTGTTTATTTGTATTCGTATTTACGTAATGATTTGCACCACTGTTCTAATCAGACCAACAATACCACACACCTCGGAGTCAATTACCTGGCTTTAACTTGTTGGTCGCAGCACATAACATTAGACGCATTCTCCTTCTCCATATAGACTGAAATCAACACTGAAAAAGTCTACAAATTCTAATCCTGTGCACGCTTGCCATCTTATGTGTAATTTCCACTAACAGAATGCCGATAATGTACCTAAACTAGAAGCCCTGGCCATAAATTTCCAGGTTGGGAAATTTGTCAGCTGATTAACATCAAGGAGATTCGACCAAAGACGTTTATACAGCTCGTTTACAGAAATGACTAACAGTGAGAAATGGAGAGTCCTCACGAGTCATCAACTCTATTATCTAAAAAGTGTAAGCGTTAGATCTTCCTCCCGCCAGCGCCCCTAGTAGTGGTCTGCTTCAGCTCCTTAAGATCTTGCTTGACTGCTGACCTGACACTTTACCCTAACACACACTGTTATTTAAAAAAAAAACAGCAAAAATAAACACCATAATAGTGAAGAATAACAGTAACTTCTTTCGTAATACTTATTTGCATACATGTGCAAAAAAAAACACACACACACACACAATTTGGTCTAAAATTGTGCACTGGCAACACGAGGTTACACCCGTATTCAATATCTCTGAAAGGCAGAGACAGATCACGTGACTTTATCTGATTGGTGGAGCAGGGTCTATGAACGTAATGGCGGGAAAATGCACGACAAACTGTGCAGATAATAGAATACTGATTATGAACGTAAGTCATAACACATATATATATGGGTGCAGTTTACTACACGTAACTGACTTGACCGAAAGGGATTTTATTTTTGTTTAATTTTTCGGTGTGAAGATGAAACATCTTTCTCTTTTCTCTATTTCATTACGTCAAGTGCTTTTCTCATCTTTTGCACGTTCAGTGTGACACTGGCTTCGTTTCCTCTGTCTCTACTGAGCCTCCAGTCTACCTGTTCTCCTTTTGTCAACTTCTCTTTCTCTCTTAACCTCTTAACTCTCCTGACACTGAAGAAACACTTCCACGGCAAAGGTGAGATGAACGTTGAACACTCTTTCAGTTCCAAAAATATCTTTATTCTTTGGCTGGCAGCCAAGAATAGAGAAACCAGATAAAATGGGAAGAATATATCGCCTTGAACTTGTGACCTTTTTCCTCCGGGTAGATGATGCACTTTCTCTCCTTTTTTCTTCAGTCTTTGGCATTCCGATACAGATTTCCTTATGCATTTGTCTTCTTGGTTTAAATTGGTTTGTGAAACGTGTCTTTTTTCTTTCTTTAGTTAGGTTCAGACAATTTATTTATTGTTATAAACCTAAGAAAAACATATTTTTTGTATTATTTATTATTTTGAATTAATTATTTATTCACTTTTCATTTTCTCAAAATTTACTTTTGTTCAGGAGGTTAGGAGAGTGAATTTTATATCAGAATAGTAGCTTATTAAAAGACAGAGCAAATTTAATTTTATGATATTAAATTATTATTTTTTTATTAAAATAGTAAATTTTGCTTCAGAAGAATATATTTAATTTTGAAGCAAAATAAAATTAAGAGACCAAATTTGATTTGAGAAGTGTAGCTGGTTACTAGTCCCAGGGTCATAAAAGGTCCACGCATGCCAGATACGAACGGGCGCGTCCACGAGTTGCAGATAGTGGAAGGACCTCTAGATATGGGAGTTAGCTGCGAAATAACCAGGTACCACCTGACGAATAAGCAGTCGGACAATACGGATAAAGGAGAAAATCCCGACAGAAAAATCCCGGTCCTCCAGGTTAAGGGTTACGCCTAAGGCTAACAACCTTACCGTGTAAAAAGAGAACTTGTTGCGAATACTCTAACCCAGCCTCGAAATCGGAATGGAAATTTGGAATCAGAACGGAAAAAGAAGAGGATAATGTGAAGGAAAATGGATATAGTATTAGCCACATGGAACATTAGAACCTTAAAGAAACCTGGGAAATTGAAAGTCATAAGAGAAGAGCTGGAAAAATACAAAGTGAACATCGCCGCATTACAGGAAGTAAAATGGCAAGGGAATGAAATATGTATAACAGGAAACCACGTGTTGATGTATAGTTGAGTAAATACAGGCACCAAAGGCACAGGGGTTTTGGTACAAAAGACACTACAGGCACAAGTAATGAACTTCTCGCCAATCAACGACAGGATGTGTAGTTTAAGGATAAGAGAGAGATTCTTCAATACGACCATATTTAGTGAGTATGCGCCAACCGAAGGAACAGCTCCGGAAGAAAAAGAAAAATGCTATTCCAAATTAGAATAAGAAATAAGCGAAGTGCAAAGAGACGATGTTAAAATAATATTAGGAGACCTTAATGCAAAAATAGGGAATGAAGAGATTTATACAAGCATGATAGGAGGAGAAAGCTTGCACGATAACAGTAATGACAACGGATTGAGGTTAATGGACTTTGCCAGTGGAAGGAACATGATCATAAAAAGCACATGGCTACCTAGGAACGATATATAAAGAAACATGTGTTTCTCCGGATGGTAACACAAAGAACCAAATAGACCATATCATAATAGATAAACGACATGCAGCGGAAGTAATGAAAATAGGTAGCTGTCGTGGAGCAGATGGGGACACGGATATTTTCTTGTGAAGGTTATTACATACAGGCAAAAAAAAAAAAAAATAGATACAGCGAAAATCAGCAAAGGAGAGAGAAACGGAAAACATAACATCGAAGGAATGAAAGATAGAGAATTACGGGACAAATACGAGAGAAAATAAGAGGAAAAGCTGGATACAGGAAGGGAAACATAGAGAGAAGGTAACTTGGAAATGAAATGGAACATATTCAAAGACAGCATTAATAACACAGCGGAAGAGACCTAAGGAAAGAACAAACTGGAGAGAAAAGTAGATTGATTTGAGGCAGAATGTGAAGCAATGATAAGAGAATGATGGAACGAAGCCCGAAATAGAATTCTGCAGAGACGGGCAAGACAAGTGGTAATCGAGTACATAGAGACACGAAGAATAGCAAACAAATTGTGTAGAAGGAAGAAGAGAGAATATGAGAAGAAAAGGATCGAAGAGCTAGACGAAATAAAAGATCAAAAGGTAGTCAGAAAATTTAATGAGATTAGGAAAGGATTCCAACCTAGAACAGTGTTCTACATAGGTAAACAAGGAAATTTTATAGGGTACAAAAAGAAGACATTAGAGAGATGGAGGGAATACTTCTATGAACTATTAAATGGAGAAGATAAAGAAGAAGAGAAACACAGGGGAGAAAGAAGAAAAGAGAAAACACCTCAGGAAGACCTAGAAGATACCTTGCCTCCATCAATGAAGAGATACAGCAAGAAATACTATAGCTAAAAAATAACAAAGCACCGGGCGAAGATGGTATAGAATCAGAATTACTGAAGACAGGTGGCAAAGTGGTGGCAAGAGCATTACACGAGTTAATAAAAGAAGTATGGGGAACAGAAAAAAATGCCGGAGGGCTGGTCCTTGGGGATAATACACCCGATACACAAAAAAGGAGATCAGGCAGGTTGTGGAAACTACCTGGGAATAACGTTATTAAATGGAGCTTACAAACTGTTTAGCAAGATCCTAACGACAAGTCTAAAACACTGGGAGGAAAACGTAATAGGAGACTATCAAGCGGGATTGAGGAGTCAACGTTCAACAATGGATCAAATTTTCACACTACGTCAAGCACTAGAGAAATTTTACGAGTATGATAAACCACTGAACCAGATGTATGTAGATTTTAAGCAAGCATATGGCAGGCTGTATAGAAACAAGATATTCGAGATAATGGAAGAATATGGGATTCTAAAGAAACTAATCAACCTAACAAAGATGACCTTGAAAACTACGAAGTGTAAAGTAAGAATAGAGCTGTCAGAAGAGTTCGAAGTTAAGAGAGGGTTAAGACAAGGCGATGCAATTTTAACAATGCTTTTTAACATAGCACTAGAAAAAGTAACACGCCAACCACCGATTAACCCAGGAGGCACCATTTTAAACAGAACGGCGCACATTCTGGCGTATGCGGAAGACATTGCAATTCTAGCAAGAAAAGACCCACACTAGAAGAAAATTATAATGTATTCGAAAATAAAGCGAAAGAAGTAGGATTAGAAATAAATATAAACAAAACAAAATATAAGAAACTGGAAGATACCAGAAGGACCAAAGAGGAAGAGGACATAGATATGAATGGTCATAGAATAGAAAGAACGAGAAAATTTAAGTAATTAATAAGACTGAAGACTTATTAATTACTGAAGACAATAAAACATCGGTACAATACAAGAAAGAATAATAAGTGAAAACAAATGCTATTATGCACTACAGAACGTATTCATATCTAGGAACGTTAGCAGAAAAACAAAACTAACAATACGATACTGAAATCAATAGTCATGTATGGGTCATAGAGTTGGGTAATGTCGACGAAAGAGGAGAAATGATTTGTTAGATGGGAAAGAAAGATCCTGCGTAAAATATATGGACCAATAAGAGAGTACAACACTTGGTGGATTAGAATAATTTTAGAACTACAAGAACTGTACGACCAACCAAATATTATTGTAAGAATCATACAAGTAAAGTTAAGATGGGCAGGACATATACAGCGAATGAACGAAAATAGAACGGCTAAGAAGGTGTTTGTAGGGAAACGAGATGGCCGAAAGTGAAGAGGAATGCTCAGAAGAAGATGGATAGACGACATAGAAGGTGACCTAAAGAAACTAGGCATCAAGGGCTGGAGAAGGAAAGCAGAGAATCTAGAAGAATGGAGAAGAGTGGTTAGGGAGACCAAGGCCCTTGAAGGGCTGTAGCGTCGACCAGCAAAGTAAGTAAGCTGGTTACAAGTGATTGATTAGATTTTTATCTAATGAGGGTAAATTTTACCTTTGATAAAAATAATAAATTATATTTTGGGTTAGGAGAGTGAATTTTGCATCAGAATAGCTGATTAGAAGAATGAGTGAATTTGAGTTCATGATATTAAATTTCCCTTTCGATAAGAATAGTAAAAATTTGAGTTAGAGAAATACATTTTACCTTGAATTAGGAAAGCAGGGTTTATTCCAGTAGAGTATTTGGTTTCGAATGATTAGGTGCTTATCTAATGACAATAAAGTTTACTTTTGGTTATAGGAATAAGCTTCATCTTGAATTGGGATAGTGAATTTCACATTAGAAAAATAGTCGATTAGAAGAGTGGGTATATCTGATTGTATGAAATTAAATTTAACTTCTGATTAGAATTATAAATTTTATTTCAGGGAGATAAATTTTACTTTTAATTTGGAGAGCATCCTTAATACTTTAGTAGAGTAGGGTAAACTCTGGTATACTCGTGATACAAGTAATCTCGTGATAATATTTACAAAGCTTGTCACAGGTTTACCTGAAGAAGTAAGCAGTTGACGTTCGACTACTAGATGCCAGCACCACTGAGCATCAGTGTGAGATAGGGAATGTGTTGCTCTGACTTCAGCTGCTTGTTTTAAAAAGTTCACAGTGCAAAGTTACTATCATAATTTTATATCCAGTTGTCAAGTATTAGTTCTAGAGTTATTGTAAAGTGTAAAACACGCTTAGAAACTTGAACTTGCGTGCTTTTAAGCCAATTACCTGTAGGTACGTGTAGAAAAATTGCTTTCGCTTGGTCAGTGCTACCAACCCTTACGTATTACACGTAAATTCTTAGTTTCCTTTGTGTTTTTTTTACACTATTTGAAATGTGTAGAAATATTAAACAAAAAATATATATTCTGAGCCCTTTGATATAAAAATGAAACTTGTGACACGTGCGTAAAATTAGTTAACTGTTGTTTGAAAATTAATATTGTATAATTATTACACACATACCAGTCCCAAATCAGTGTTACCATCATTGCAGTGTAGTCTGTGTAGAAGACCTCACAGACAACACGGAAGACTTCAGGTTCCATAAAGATGAATGCGATTGTGGAATGTGTGGTGGAAGTTTCAATGACGACGTTAACTGTAAAAATGGTGCAAAAAGGATTACATGCAACTTTTGTCATGTGTGGTATCACTGCAGTTGTCAGAAAGTGCCAGACAATCAGATTGTTTTTATGTGTGACGCTTGTGAGTGTGAGAGTGATTCAGACTAATACAGTTTTGATATATTATCACTGGCTACATTCATAATCTCGGTTTATTGTTTCCATTTTATTTTTCATTTGGAAGTGTGATTGTGTAAGTCCATTTTATAAGTTCATTTTAAGGTGTAAGTTCATATTAAAATAGTTTAAACATAATAATGTCTTTTTGATGTAATATTATTTCATTCTTGTTTTTATTGGCTTTTGTATAAGCAATGCGTAATGTATTTGTAATATCATGATATCAAGAGATTACCACCATGTTGTCACGATATTTCCATAACTCAACCTCCACACAGTAAAAAATTCATTAAGTTTATATTTCTTTAAATAATACAATATTGTCATACATACTTGTGCACTACAAGGTACGACCTTTATTGTACAATAGTAATAATTGAAACATTTTTATTTACCTGTTATAATTAACAAAAAATGCAAAATTATCTCGAGTATACCAGAGTTTACCCTATTTGATTATAAGTAAAGAGATTTTCTTCAAAGGATATTAAATTTTGATTTTGATCAGATAAATAAAATTTATTCTTGATGAGCAGATTGAATTGTATATTAGGATAGTAGTTGATTAGGGTCGTTGAGTAAATTTCACTTAATGTGATTTAAATTTCGCTTTCAATTACCATAGACAATTTTAATTCAGGAGAATAAATTTTACTTTTATCTAGGAAGGAAAATTTTATTTCAGTAGAGTTGCTGTTTAACAGTGATTATATTTTTTTTATTACTGAGAGTAATTTGTAATTCTGATTAGAATAATACATTTTATTACAGGAGAATACCTCAAGGGCTAAAAGTAATGGTTTATTTCTTATTTTCGTGTAACACAGTACGTAAAGAGAGTAAAAAAGAAATGAGTTATTCTCTTCACTCAGATATTAAACGTAGATCCAGTATTCTTCCATATAGCACAGGTATATTCCAGTGAATTTGCTATGAATATCCTTCTGGATATGGGAATATTCCTACTATATTCCCGGATATGCTTGATATATGCGTAGAACACTTTACGAATATCTGAATGTCGAGTATGACCGCATATGCTAATGATATTTCTTAAAATATTCCAGGTATATTCTACGAATTTACTTTGGTGTCTAACTTAAGACATATTGTAAGGATTCCGATAAAATATTTCCAGAATGGGACAATATATCGAGCACTACAGCAGCATTGTTAAGAAGGTCTATACTATAGAGCTCGCTTCACAACAATGATGCCATCAATGTATCGAGAAAATTAGAATTACTTGATCAATGTCTGTAAATCAAAACTTGCTAGTCGAGCATTGATTGAGAAACGATATACGCATAAGGAAGAATTATTTTGTAAATATTTTGTGAAAAAGATTTTCTCACCCTAAATGAGAAGAGGTACGTGAGGTGCCAGTGAATTTCCACCTTTTCCATCCTATAAATAACGCCTTGGTACTAAGTGTTTATGTTCTCACTGAGTTTATTTAATTATGTTTTTTGTGTGATTTTTTAGTTTCTGCCGACTGAATCCTTGTCCTCGATTAAGTATACTTTTTCTGTCAAATCTTTCGTGAACGATTTATACTGAAAGAATAAAATAATAAAAGCAATATCTCACTCTTGATAGTAATAGTTATATATAAGCAAGCAAATAAACTGACAAGAACAATCAATAAACAAAATCATAAATGCTTTCATGATTCTAAATTAATCTTGTTCAAAGGTTTATCTTACAACACTGACATCTTTTGCTACTAATTAATACTTCCTTATAGTTATTAATGTGTCTCAAATTGTTCTATTATATGGAATCGCTACTAGCTCTTTCTCTAATTGAAACATACAAAATTTTCAGTATGATGTCAAATTCTTGAAGCATATCTTTTTTCGGAATCTGCACTTTTTAAAGTTTTGAACAGCCGTTCATTCATATTGTAACCGTTCGTTCTTATGGCGACTTCAAATCACGGGATCATGATTCGTGAATATGACAGTTAAAACCAATATAAGCGAATGTATTCGAGGGTAACGTTTTGCAATCATTTCTACTAAACAAATCAAGGAAAAGAAGCAGAGACTATAAGGCCAAGTCATATGCATAATTTTTGTTTCATGTACTATTGCTTAAACTGGTATCAGAAAATACGTTATTCAGAAAATATAATCACGCTCTTGTTCATCAGTATCATACCCATTCATCAAACAAATCACTTTAGAAAGTACCCCGTCCACTTCGGCATAATCTTGAATGTTCAGTTCATTTCTCTCTAGAATACCCTTTAACAATTCTTCTCCGATTTCACATAATTAATTCTTGACATTGTTTCAACACTTCTCATAATTTCGTTGGGCCAAAGTTTCCTAAAGGCTTTAAAAATTAAACTAAAAAAAAAAACTTATTGCCAACTTGTTCTTCTCACAGAGTTTTATTTCCTATTCCTCCTTCAGGCATCTTTTCCAAATTCATTCGTATTCTTTTCCTTAATTTCCTTTTCCTATAAATCATCAGAAAATTAACTTTAGCTGTTCTTCTGACTACATATCGAACTTCCTTCTAGCAAGGGACACACACCAAGCGACAGAGCCCGATTATGATGAAAATTCGTATGTAGGTACAGTGCCTAGGTAAACCTTCACAGTTAAAACTATAGCTGCTATGGGGAACAAAAAACAATAAGGGGATCTAAGAGAGATGGGACGTAGAGAACAAGTGGGTCGCGGTGGATCAACGGTTAGAGCGCTCGCCTCTGGCGCTTGGCGCCGTCAGTTCAAACCCTGCTCGTCCTATGTGGGTTTTGTGGTGAACGAATACCGTGTGCGTGTGTTTTCTTGGGGTTCTCCTGTATCCTCCCTCTTTCTTCATTTCAGTAATCATCCGAGCATCACCTATTCGGCCTGAGCAAAAGTTGCCTTAAAAATTAAATTCAAGTTCAGGCGTAGATAGCAAGTAAATACTATACAGAGTAAGGGAAGCGACTTATTTTTTACAAACTGTTACATATATGTAAATCAAACGGCTATTAATGGATACTAGACAGGAGGTGATACATACTGCAGGATATGACGACAATGACCGCCATTTTAAAAGCGGCCATCTTGACTCTGCTTCATTTTTTTAAAAAATAGTAAGTGGGTCATGTGACATATTAATCAGCGCTGTAATGTTCCAAGAAACTCAATGACTAGGTTATTTTTGGAATAACTCTAATCCTGTACGATATAATGACACGTGAAATTGACCTGGAGCATATTAATAGCCATATTCTTTCAATTATATATAACAGTTTGTAAATGAAAAGGCGTTTTCCTTAATGTGTATTCGATTTACTTGCTCTGTACATTTCATCCTTGTCGGGTGCATTTGTTGTTATATGTTGACCATAGTAACTATAATTCTGGCTGTGAACGCTTACGTAGGCACTCTATCTACATCAGGGACGTAACTGCTATGGCGCAAAACCCCCACAATACAGGGGGGGGGCCTTCACCCTAGTCTCTCAATCGACCTCCGACCTTGGGTATTCTCTTGCGGGGGCAGGCATAAAATGTAGTTACGCCTCTGACCTACATTCGAGTTTTCATAAAAATCGGGTATCTGTCACTTGGTGAGTGTTCCTTGTAAGTTGTTCCTTAACTGGATATCCTGTACTTTATCACGACTTTTCCTCACTTGCCTTTTATACTGTCCTCCTTTCCTTCCTATTTGAGTATCTAGTTGTTCCACGCATTTCGATCTTCTTGCTATTATTGAATTGTAATGGAAGCGTGATAATCATGATATTCAAAAGTTATATTTCTGACAAGGTTGAACAAATTTCCAAAAACTTTACCAGCTAACTTCAATATTTGGTCTTCTCAGTTTTTCAAATTATACCACTTTATGCTTTTTCTTATCAATTCTTCTATCTTGTTCTTTCATGGTATTAGAATCCTGATTCTCCGTATAATCATCATTTTATCCTTCAAACTATTAATCTGAAGCATTGTTGAGATTATTTCTTCAATTAGATATACATCAAGTTTATAGTGCTAACTATAGGCTGTTTCAGACGTGATGTCATTGACTCAACCAAGGATATTAGAATAAGAAGATATAGACCAAAACTGAAAAACCTGCAGCCTACTATAACAATGTTAGTCTGCCATCTTGGTATGCACAACTAAAATTTAGAAGAGTGGGATAAGCTTAAAATAAAAGTGATCACCTTGTAAAACCGAGGTTTTATTCTATTTTATGTTGTTTTATTAATAGGATAATATTGAACCAAATTAGCATATAAATATATGAAGTTACGAATAAATAGAATTCTACTAAATTCTGGCTGTGCACACCAAGATGGGACCTGAAGTTGGTGAGTTCGGATTGAGATTTTCCAATTTTGGCCTATCATCTAATTCTAATATCCTTAGTTAAGACCATGACGTCCCGTTCTCGCACAACCTACAGTTAGTTCTAAAAACGCTGAGTATACATTACATTTGGATCGAAATAACGTTTATTTTAAAATTTGTTTGCTGTAATTTTTATATAAGAAATTTATTCTGTTTATTTATTTTATTTATTTATTGTAAACAGCTTGTCGTCTATCAAAAGTCATGGCAACGTTCAGCCGTAGAGCGTATGCTGTAAAAATATTTAGTTTTCCGTTTCAAAGATAAAAATTAACTTATTTTCACAAAAGAAACACAAGTTTGCTGTAACATATTCAAGAACATTACAATGAATTTAGAGTATCCTGATTCGGAAAGAAATGTTACAATTACTCATTAGGCATAAGATACGGACGCAAAATATAAAAAATGCCAATGGCCATGACTTGCGACTAGGGAGAGGAAGATAGCATTGCTATAATTTAGCAGGAAGATCCCATCTAGTGTACAATAAAAAAAACCACCGTACCTGGCTTACCTAACCTCCACGTATCCTTGATCACTAATTTTATTAAATTTCCAAATGTATGTATATAAAAAAGAGAAAAGTTATTTCTCTATAAAACGTACAAACAAAACCACACCAGGATTCGATCACGGGTTCTTCTTCGTATTAGCTTTCCGACATGCTACCAATACTTCAAATTGGCAATTTGAAATCAGCGGCTTGTCAGTCTTATTTACCGTTAAGAAGTAATGCGCTTGCGCGAGAATGCCCCATGGCAATGCTATCTTCCCTCTCCTTAGTCGCAAGTATGGCCATGTTGTATATTAAGTACTCATGTTCTCGGAATTATTATCTAACTAAATAAAATATAACAAAACACTATTTTGAGTAACTAAAAGCCTTTAGCTACATTTTCATGTATTAAAAGGTTTACTGGCAACACTTTTTTCAGTAACTTGTAGTACTAAATAAGATAATCACTATTTGTTTGAGAAACTATCAATCTTTCTAATATGAACAACAGATAGCACTTGCTATCTTTCGTTGTAATAGGAACCAATAACATGCATCAGGCGTCACTTGATAACTATAGACGATAGTACTTTCAGAGTATTTAATTTTAAACGATCATTATCAGTAATTTAAAACACTTTACCCGTTATCTCTACTTAAAATATAAAACTACATTAAATTATTACATAAGAAAGAGCGTTAATTTTAATAATAGTCAACTAATAATTTGTTAAGTGCGACTGAAATAATTCTAGGAGTGTGGGTATACTTTACAGTCTGCTATAATGCTATTTTCAATCTGTTACACTGTATATACGGTTTATATATCAGCAAAAAGTAAGAAAATGGACCAGTAGAACTATCGCTGTTATTTGTCTTTAAATCTTTAAGTTTATTAAAGAAAATTTGTATGCTTATGGCTGCAAAATAAAAGGTTTGCACGTAGTAGAAATACTCGTAGAAGGAGGAAAGGTTTTCGTTGAAAATGTAGTCTCATTACTGAAGCAAAATGACAGGTTGGGATGGGATGATGGAATGAGATCGTTGGTGAAGATGTGGCGGGGCAGAATGGAGATGGAAATAGAAAGGGTGGATAGGAAAACAGCTGAGAAGCGAGCAGCGCACCTCCGCGGCTGAACGAGAACAAAGGAAGGTAATTCCAAGATGATTTCCTCATTAGGAAAGCCTTTTCCTCTCTTGACTCGTACAGAAATCAAATTACCAAGACTTGCGACTAACAGCAAAATATCTGCCTGCCTCACATCTTAAAGACAAGTGGCACAAGGCTGAAACGTGAACTATTATAGCGTACTGATATTCTTGTAAAGAAATAAATCATAACAATATCAACAGATATTCCATTCGCCACCTGTTGTTTGTTCTCTTAGATCTCCTAACAAGTATTTTAAAATTATTTATCATAAATGAAGTGCAAGGGGTTGGTTTCTTTAAGCTATGACGAAACAGCGATTTTTTTCCAGATAGGGAACTTGATTTTCTGACCTAGCACCGGAAATACTAATGTGATGCTCATTTAGGAGCACATACATGCGGTGAACTATATGCCGTGTTGTGGATCGTGCAAAATAATAATAATAAAATCCTAACCTGAATTGTCTAACCTAACCCAACCAATGGTAAGTGCCATTTGTAAGATTTCAAAATGCATGAAAAAAATGTTGCCCCCGCCGGGATTCGAACCAGGGTCTCCTACTCTGCAAACCAACATTCTATCCACTGAACCATGCTATGGGCAAACAACGATTTGGAAGCTTTACTTACAGAGCACGTATTACGTCACACACGCGTGGATGATGGGTAGTAATCAGGGCCTAAAATTCAACGAAATCACAGCTCCACACTGGTAAAAAATTTTATATAGTATAGAAAAACTAGTTTTGTCAGCATTTGTTTTGACATATAATCAGTGTTCTGTCCAGTACATCATGTTTACCTGCGACCAAGAAAATATTATTATTATTATGTAGGAAAATTTTGGCATTCAGAGCAAACAAAATTAAAGGCACATTAGGATATATATTTAATTGTATTGTATTAAACCATAAAATACAGGAAACAAACCGGTAAGAAAAATAGTCACACTGGAAGAAAAAAGTCACTTTTTCTTACATAAGAATTTCACTGTCATTTTTCCGTGATCATCACGCTGTCTCAGTCTGTTTTCTGCCGAGGCAAATACACCGTTATACCAGGGCTGTTCCACTGACTTCCTACCAACTTCCTTTCTGGCCAGCCATTTCATAACAGCAGGGGTTGGGCTAAAATATTTCCTGGGATATATTTCCCAGGATAATATTTCCTGGGTTATGATTGGTTGTTGAGAGTCTACGGTGCTTCGGCTAAATTTTTGGCGGTTATTGATGTATGTTATCTCTGGTAGTACATATTTCTATAACGGATTCAAAGGATCGTGTAATTTTTATCTACGAAACAACACATTTCATTATATCGGAAAAGTGTAATGTCCTATTGAAACAACAGATAAACGTGCAGTTAGTTGCATATTTTAAAACTATATGAATGCAACCGAAAACGTTTGAAAACTAAATATAGTTAAAAAGTTCCTTCATCTCAAAATTGGCAATGGTTTTCCCTGCCATCTAGGAGACACCTATACGTATTAACTCTGGCTTAATATCATATACTGGCAGTTATATGGAATTGAGTAACCCATTGCATAATGAATGTATTGAATCAGTAAGACTTAGTTTGACACACTTAATGCGTTTAAATGCATAATCCGAGAAAAGTAAGGTACTCACATTAATACCACTCCACACTTTAAGAATTATAGTTCCACACTCCTTTCCTACAGTTCCACAAAGTGTGGAGTACTCCACTCAATTTTAGGCCCTGGTAGTAATAGTACTTTCGATGCTTAGTTTAGATTTTTCTTGACCAAAGCTTGTACGTCGTAAAGAATTCTCAGATGTAGGTACTTCCATCTGTTAGCAAGCTTTCGAAACTACCCACTGTTTGAGGAGAGAGAAGGTTGGTTGGGAAAACGTTGTTGAATGTAGTCTTTGATATCGATCAAGGTTGGCCCAATATCCTGTGCCGCTAGGGAACCTTATTTTCTAACCTGTGTCTGAATTTGAAACTAAGTATACCTAACCCAACCTATAAAAATATCTAACCGGACCTTTCTAACCTAACCCAACCTAATCTAGCTTAATTTATAAAATGAATCAAAAGAGAGCAATTTCTTTATAAGTACAAAGAAAAAAGGAAAGTTATTTTATTGAAAGGAACTTGAAAAAATATCACTTTTCCGGGAATCGAGCACGGGTCTCCTGACAAGCAGTCCACCACGCTATCTAACACACCACGCTGTCAATCGAAAATAGTTGGTTTCGCACGGTCTTTTATCATTACCTGTATTTTCAGCCCGTACTACAGCAGTGTGGTAATATGTAATTAGGTGGAATACAAACAGATGGCAGTATGTTCATTTAAAGTAGAGTAACAGAAGAACTTACCGCGAGCCGGTCCTGGGGATAATATTTATTTCTTAGTATGAGGTTATATTACTGAATGTAGATTTCACTTTTATTAACACCCAAAACTTGCTAAGATTTAATGAATCGTTTAATCTGTAACAGCTTCCATAAGTTCCTTGTAGTGACTTGTTTATTTATTCCGTACAGTGCCTGACCTAAAGTAAGAGTACACTATATTAATCAATACTTAGCAAGTTAGAGACAGTTTTCGTTTCTCGCATTTCTACTGAGTTTTGGAATTAACTAAATACATGTGTACTCCATTTCAAGTTGTTTCTGTCTGTAGCGACACATCTTACAAGGCTCTCATCTTCGTCACTGAAGAAACGTGGTTCCTGGGAGGGAATGGAGTGCTGGAATGCACTATTCCTCTCTTTGAGTATTCTATCTTTCAGGAAACGACTCATTGTCAGATATATAAACGTATGGTAGTTTCTTGGTGCTGAGTTCGGGGAATACGGAGATTGTGGGAGTATTGAAAACTGGTCACTCAACTTCTGTTTCGTAAATTTTGCTACGTGGGGTTTACCGTTTCCTGCTAATAGCAGAGGAGTATGGCCATTAACCAACGACGGGCTGCGTTTTGTAGAATGCGTTCCGTCAATTTGTGCACAGCATGAAATAGCGGTAATGGCTTCACCAAGAGAAAAGAAGTTGTAGTGGACAACACCCAGTATTGTCCAGCAAAATAACAACAACAAAACCTTTTGTGACGTCAATTTTGCTTTTGGAAAGTGTTTGGGGCTTACATCAACGTCCAACAGCTTGGTTTGCAATTACCGTACAAGATTAACTTCTTATCACACGTCATCATACGATCGAGCAGGGGTTCATTCTCGTGACGTACGAACAGCTTCTTTCAGCTGTCCACACACTACTGTTTATGTTATGATACTCCGCCACATCATATGGTATCCGGTTGTCGATTTTCTCCTTTTTCTTTTCCTGTAGATGGGTGAACTGTTGGGGAAGCTTCCTAACGTGCTGCGTGGATTTGCCTCCACACATGCCACATAAAGTGTCCTTATCACCCATGGTCTGAGTCGTCTAACTTGCCTCAGATTAGAGACTTTGGTCTCCCTGGCGACACAAATTTTCAAACCAGCGACGCACTGTCCGTTCTGAAATTGAGTCTACGTGTTATAAATTCACTAGTAGCACATCGATATCGGCCGATATTAATAACGCATGATTTGCGATTTTGATAGATGTAGTTATCTAATATCGATCAATATCAAATGGCAAACAATTTTCCCGATATTAGTGTTCGATGCTAATCGGTATCGATATTGATTGATATCGGAAAGCAGTATCTTTCACTGACAGAAATTTACAGTTTTAACCCAATTACATATATTTTTTACGAAAAAAATGGGTCTTCATTCTATCCTGTCTTTATTCCACCACACCCCTATTCTTTTCTCGCCCTGATGTGCAGATGAAAATTTTCAAATTTTCTTGAAGTAGATCCCGAATCACTCTGTTGTAACCTCATGAAACTTCAAGTTTTGACCACGCAACAAAGAAAGCAGCGTGCTAACCTCTCGAATCACTGTGGGTTGCTTTCTCTGTGTTGATCAGATACCTTGTTATTGAATTGCGTAGCGCAGACCGATGCTATTTTGACCGAGCTAGCTAGTAAAAGGAATGATTGAGTACGAGTACTCAATCTTTCCACGAAAGATGAAACTTGAGTTTATTGTCAACTGCATCTGGTGTTCAGAACGACAAAAAAAAGAAGGAAAATCGATTCTCTGCCAATGCTCTTTCACTTCTTATTAATTTCAAAAATCAATATCCACTTATTCGTCCTCTTAACGTTAAAAGTTATTGGAAAATGCAGTTGAAAGAAAATAGGAATCTTTCAAAAGACATGAAGAAGTCCAAGAAGACATTTTTTTTTATTCTATGGCGCGCCAAGTGTCAGTGTCAGGTCGATTGACAGGATAGCACTTAATATAAAGTGTGTTCAGGGATTCATCTCAGAAGGCAGTCTCCAGCAGGCGAGGACGAATTCTGTTAAGAAAGGATGATAAAGAAAGAAAGAAAATAACAGGAACAGAGAGAGAGAGAGAGAGAGAGAGAGAGAGAGAGAGAGAGAGAGAGGAGAGGAGAGGAGAGAAAGAGAATTGAGGTGAAAGAAGAGAATATTAGAAATGTATAAAAGAGACAATAACAAGAAAGTGAAGCCAGAAAGAACTAAATGAATTGGAACTAATATGAAAGCAAATTCTTGAAAAGAAAGGAAAACAATGACATTAAAGGAAGAAGGAGGTAGGAAAGAAAGAAATAAAGTACAAAAATATTGAGAAAAAAAAAACAATAAATGAAAGTATAAGAAAATGATGCAAAATGTGCACCTCTGTTACACTTTAACAATATCCATTGAACACCTCGGTTTCAACCTTCCTGTATACGTTTCTACACTTATAATCACTTTTAGAACGGTTTTTGAACACATTTGGAACATTTTCACCTAAACTTAGAATGTATGAATAAGATATTCTTGTAGCGTAGGGAATGAAGTAGAAAGCCTAGAGGGAGCTGGGATGCAACCTGTGTCTTATAAGATGATAGGCCTAACCTATTGCTTTAACCAACTAAAATTAGTCACTTTTCTCTATATATATTGATTTAATTTGGTGCAGAAATAAGTAAGCCAAGATTTATCGTGATATATTACGAAACGAAAATGTGTATAAGAAATATTTTAAATGTAATCATGAAAATTAAGTGCTCGCAAAGCACTTAAACCTCGCCTAAACTTCTCGCATTTTCTCTGTACACATTACAGTACATGGTACAAAGGACTACAGCGTACAGTGCACTTCACGTCAATACAGCTGTTCCTAATTCGAATGGACCTCGAACAGTTATTCATTCGCCTTCAGGGTAGCAGCACAGAGCTTTTGAAAGCGTTACATTCAGTTCCTTCTTAACATGTTAATATATTAGTTGAAATGACCTGATTTACACCATGACCCGAATTCCCCACAATGTACCATACTTAATAATTCTTGAGCACGAAAGTAATGTATCAAAATGTAAAATACGTGTTTTTTTTTCAGTGTACCAAACTTAGTATCCTAAATCCGAATTCTTGATATGATATTTGAGTCTTGAATTTTTCCTTTTTTCTTTCAGTAAACACATAAATTCATTGACAACAAAAGGATCAATAACAAATCACCAAGGAGACAAATACTCGACAAAAAAAATCATCGATATATCAAATCACCGACGGTGAATTCGATAATATTGTCGAATGAGTTTGGTGCGTCGATGATAAAGTATTCAGTCATAGAATTGTGTTAACTATGAATTGTACTGTCGATGATTTTGTCATATCAGTGATTTTGAGCCGACGAATATGTGGTGATGCATTGAATTGACACCGGCAAAACAGAACTTTACTTTTGTACGTTATTTTAAATAATTGACCGATTTGTTGCTTGAATTATTTACAATGCTCTTCCATGGACAACTACATTTGGCAAAATTTACGATTTTTCATTGTGAATATGTTAGAAAAATGTCTATTGTGTTTGGTGAAGGCATAAAATAAATTCATTCCTATATTTCAATAGTAGTGTACAGGTTGATTTCTAACAATATTTTCTGAAAATTCAATATTGTCACTTTAAGATTGAATTAGTTTTGTAGTTTAAGCTTGGCTTAGCTAAAATGAAACCATAGACCTCATAATAGATAGACTTAGCACGCTTCCCCATTTCTGTCTGCGCTAAAACGAATGGGTTTTTGTACAGGAGTACGTGATTTTGAATTCATCCGCTAGAATGACATTGACCTAATAATAAAAAAATCCCTTTCGGTAGGCCTACAGGTTGAGGTAGATTTCGAAGTTTCGCTGGGAGCCGGGGCTCGCCCCCAACTTCAGTGCTTTTGAGAGGATGCGCCTCCTTTATCTTAACCAAAATCTCCCTGCAGCACTACACCACCACGGAGTACATCTTCACCCTCCCACGGTTGGCTGCGCCCCCAAAGGGAAGATTTGCCCCATTTATTGTAACCTACTCTTGGTCATACACCTTCATTGAAAATTTCGTTTCTCTACCTTCAATGATTTGGAAATTGGGTTTTTGGGGCGGCCATTTTGGATCCAAGTTGACGACTTTTTGAAAGTTTTCTTATTTTGTCGTGACCTACTTGTGATAGTACAACTTCAAGTAAAATTTCATTTATCCAGCTCAAACGGTGTGCAAAATGGGATTTTGGGCGGTCATTTTGGATCCAAGATGGCGACTTTCCCCAAATGTTGTGATATTTCCCTAAGCTACTCGTCATAATGCACCTTTATGCCAAATTTCGTATCTCTAGCTCAAACGGTGTGGAAAATGGATTTTTAGGTCCGCCATTTTGGATCCAAGATGGCGTCTTTGAACTCATTAGGTAACATTTTCATAATCAAAAAGTGATGTTGTACATTTATGCCAAATTTGATTTCAATAGCCCCAGCGGTTTAGGCTGTGTATTCTATACAACAATGGGTTCGGCGGCCATTTTGGATCCAAGATGGCGACCGATTTTGCTCATTAACGAACTTAACCGAGCTATTAAGCCTAGAAACAACATATAAAAATTTGGTTCAAATATCTTCAAAATTATGGCCGCTAGCGTGTTAATATATATATATATATATATATATAAATATACACTTTCATATCGTACCGATCTCAATAGGTATATTTTCTTCGAAATCTACCTAATATGATTTCAAAATTACGTGCTTCTGTACAAAAACCCATTAGTTTTAGCGCAGACAGAAATGGGGAAGCGTGCTAAGTCTATCTGTTATGAGGTCTATGATGAAAGTCAAGTATATATAATATAAATACAGGATTTTATTTATTAAAATAAGTATTGATTTATTTTAAAATTTAGCTTTAGATTAACAAGTTGTTTGTTGATGTATGGGCTCAAGAATTCACATAGCAAAGATTAGTTGAAATGCTATCCAAAAAGTTTAAGAGGTCGTGGTAATCCTTTATACACCTTTTCCCCATAAACTGTTATCATTACAAATGCGAATCTCTTTTCTGCTTTTCGGAGGTACGCGTACCACAGTTAGAGAGCCATCCAATACAATAACAAAACATTATCGTTCTCCAGCAACGATGCATGGTATGGTTGCTGTATAGAGAGATAATTGCGTTATCTTTTCTATGGAATGGTGTTTCCAGTTGGTTGTGTAAACACACGAACCAACAACATTCATTGCCAAGCTTCCAATGTTTAAAGTTGTCAGTTAAACACAACATAGTACACACCTACTCAAACACACACATGCGTACATACCCACACAGAAGACTAAACAACATCGCTTGTCATGATCGATATATTTGTTCAAAGAGCGGTGATCAAAATCATAGCCTTTCCGCCATTGGCTGTGTTTCATTGCAATTGTTGATTCATGTTCAGCAATCAGGAATTGCAGATAAATGCCTATAAATAGGATTAGCTAGTTTGCTTCCAGCACTGTTTATTCTCCGTTTCCCATCTTTCTGATCTTCATTTAAGTTTATTACCAACCAGTTTAATACGTTAAACCTCGTCCAATTCCAATTAATTGTGTGTTAAAAGATCTTCGTACTGAAATTCTCAAAATTAAAAATAAAGTTGGTTTCATTCTGATTGATACAGAGTTTTACTCTTTACTGTTACCGTTGTTATGAAATAAATAGAGTACGGATGTTAGGCAAAGTGCCTATTCATTAACGTTAGAAATGTTATTTGAGTACGGATGTTAGGCAAACTGCCTATTTATTAATGTTATAGATGTTATTACACAGTAAAAAATAGCTGTGTTAATTCAACACAATGCGGTGTCCCAGCGTGACTACCACTTTTGTGTGTTAAATCAACACAACATGCGGTGTTGATTTCGGTACTGGGAGAGAAAAAAAATTACGACTGCAGCTAGATTTGAACATGCGTTCCTCAGTTAGAAGTAGAACGTCTGACCTACTTCGATAAATCGTCAGAAAAGAAGAGCACTAGACTGAAACAGTATAGAGGATAAAAAAATATTGCTGAACCCCAAACACAAACAAAGTTACTCTCACGATTTATGCCATGATTTAATCACTTTTTCATTTGCTCAATTAGGGATCACAATCCCCATTTATTGAGAATTTGTTCCATTTCTGTGAAAGCAAGCGCATCATTTGACATGTTGTTACGATAAGAAAGCTGTAATGCTGCTCAAGTGTTTGTCTGTCGCCATCTTGCTTGCTTTCATAGAAATAGAATATTCTCAATGAATTGGAGTTCTGGTTCTCAGCTGACAAATAGGAAGTGATTAAACAATGGGATAAGTCGTGCAAGTAACTTAGTTTGTTTTGGGGATTCAGCAACATATATTTGATCCCATACACTGTTTAAATATAGTGTAGTCGTTTAATTCAAATGTTGTTCATTAAATATCGTTTGCATCTAGGGACTTTCCCGTCTGACGATTTAGTCAGGTAGGTAGGACGCTCGACTTCTAACTGAGCAGCCCGTGTTCAAAGCTCACTGTAGTCGTAACTTTTTTTTTCACTGTGCCGAAATCAATACCGTGTTTTGTGTTGATTTAACGCATAAAAGTGGTAGTCACGCTGGGACACCGCATTGTGTTGAATTAACACAGTTATTTTTTGCAGTGTAGAGTACGGATGTTAGGCAAAGTGCCTATTCATTAACGTTAGAGATGTTATTAGAGTACGGATGGTAGGGAAAATGTCCATTCTTTACTGTTAGAGATATTATGAAAGGACTCGAATAAAGTTTATTTAGGGTCTCACTATCGAGAAGTGCGCTCCAAAAGCAGGCAATTTTAGGCCCATTCGAAACAGATCTTAGCGCCATACAACATACGTAAATTTTTTTTGCTGAATTGCAAAAATAAAAAAGAAATATTATCGCTTCGAACACAGAGACAGAATTCAACAGCTAAACTTCGCATATAAGTTTTTGATATCAAAACAAGAAAAAAAAATGTCTTTGTCATTATTCAAACTCCGCTTCATTTTCGAGATACAGGGACTCAAATTTGCAGCTCAAAATTTTATTGTTGATTCGGACACAGAAGCAGAATTCGACAACCCAACTTTGCAGAAGAATTTCTGACATAAAAAAAAAAATGTATAATTTTGTCATTTTTCGAATTCCGCTTCATTTTCGAGATACAGTGATTTCAAATTTGAAGACCAATATCATTTATTCGTTGTAAAAAGAAGTAATATTTTTCAATAGAAGTGAAAAATATTCATAAAAGTGAAATATAGTTTTTGTGAGATAATTTGTATCAATTGGGTGGATATTAGAGGTTAAAATGTGATGTTATCAAGCTGTCAGTGTTGCTAACCTGTTATAAACTGTTTTTTTTTCAAATAGCACTTTGTCCGTTTATTGGCTATCTGGTATTCTGTAATGATAATAAACGATTTTGTGCTCGAAGTTAGAAATCCTAGATGTCTAAAACGAAGCGAAATATCGAACATGATCCTCATATCAAAGCAAATTCTGGAAGATCCAACAACAACGGCAAGCGTCCTGGTATAATGTTTTATTTTCTCAAACAGTACTATTTATTGTATATTTTGTAAACAACATACGTGAAGCACAGACACAATGTTGCAATCTATGAATAATATGAGGTGAAATGATCAAAATATTAATTTTCAGTATTTAACCTGGTACGATATTCACAGTTACCAACACTGAGTTCTGTGTTTCACATAATTATCATGTTTACTCATATTATCATTACAGAATATCAGATAGGCAATAAACGGACGTAGTGTTATCTAAAAATATATATAACAGGTTGGAAACACTGACAGTATGATGACATCACATTTTAACTTCTAATATCTACCCAATTGATATAAATTAACTCATATAAACTACATTTTAGTTTTATGCATATATATGTTGTTGTTGTTGCTTTAATGAGAAATATTCCTTCTATTTGTCATTGTTAAATGATATTGGGCTTCAAATTGAAATCACTGTATCTCGAAAATGAAAATGAATTCGAAAAATGATAAAAATATATTTTATTCTTGTTTTGATGTCAGGAATTCTTCAACCAAGTTCGGTTGTCGAATTCTACTTCTGTGTCCGAACTAACAATAAAATTTTGAGCTGTAAATTTTGAACCCTTGTATCTCAGAAATGAAGCGGAATTTGAAAAATGACAAAGACACTTTTTTTTTTATTTGTTATCGTGTCAGAAACTTATGTGCAAAGTTTGACTGTTGAATTTTGTCCGTGTGTTCGAAGTGATAAATAAAAATTCAAATTTTATTTTCTCAAAAAACTTCAAATTCTCACTCGATCTATTTTTGCAATTCAGCAGCTAATATTTACGTATGTTTTATGGCGTTAGGACTTCTTTCGAATAGGCTTAAAATTTTCTACTTTCGAAATACACTTTTCAATAGTCCTCCTTGTTAGTCCTTAATTTTATCTGCCTATGTTAGCATAGAATGCTTATCTTTACTTCCGGTTATTCTTAGATTTATGCTTCAACTCTAGCGATGTGTATTGTCATATTTTTTTAAATAAATCTGTACTACTTTTTAGTAACTAGATTATTTCAAGTTAAACGAATTTTCACACAAGGTATCTTACGTGACTATTGAAGTGGACTTGAGATAAATGTTTTGTTTAAAATTAATTATTAATTTTATTGAATTTTCTAGCTTTTTTATGTAGATTTTGGTTTTTGTTTTGCAGATTTTATCCTAACCTCGCAATTAATATCAAGAAAGTTGAAACTGAAAGTATATAGAACTGTTATTCTGCCGGTAATACTTTACGGTTGCGAAGCTTGGAGTACGCCCCTAACTGATGAACATAAATTACGAGTATTTGAAATTAAGGGTTTGAGAAAGATATACGGACCGAAATGAGACGAGATGACTGGGGGAATGGAGAAGACTACATAATAAAGAACTTCACGGACTGTACGACTCACTCGATATTGTAAGCATGATGAAATCGCGACGACTAAGGTGGGCAGGTCATGTAGCTCGGATGGTGGAAAAACGATTATATTCCATCGTCGTTGGTAAACCGGAAGGAAAGAGACAGTTGGGAAAACCGAGACGTCGTTGGGAGGATAATATTAGAAGAGATCTTCGAGAAGTAGGTGTTTGTTATGAAAACTGGCTTGATATTATCCAGGATAGAATCCTATGGCGAACGTTTGTTACTGCGGCGATGAATTTGCGAGTTCCGTAAACCATAGAGTATGTACGTATAAAAGTACAATTCAAAAGGTGTTGCGTATACATAAAGTACGTATTATCTGCAGCCTTTTGGGACTAATACTTTGATCACCTCTCTGCCTCTCGTTCTTCTGTTAGACCCGCTCCTGCGACAGAAACTAATATAAATTACAGCGCTGGCAGCCGAGTGTCATATTTTCAAGGAAACTTTGTCATTGTGACAGGTTCCGGAAAAGAAATATGGAATTCTGTCAGTGGCGGTTCTGTGAAATTAATATTTTTAAATGTAATTACCGAAGATTGTTCTACTTGCAGGTGGTGTAACGAAAATAGAAAGAAAAAATACGAAGCATGAATTTTTAAAGGAAAAACACCTATGAATAATCAAAAATATTGTGAAAGTACTGAAGATAACCATGCGTTAGTACAGAAAATGAACATTTGTATATTGTTGACTTATAAGCCTGCAGACAGTATGGTCTTAAATTATGCTCTTGTGGTTTATTGGCTAATATCGTGGATTTCGAATCGCCAATGGACGACACGGGTCTCGAGTTCCGCTACCAGACACCTTGAGCAACATCTCCCAAAACTGTCCTCATTCTCATCAGGAAAATGACGAGACAGTATATAGACACAGTCCCTGGCGCTAGATTCCTCATACATTTTCCGGAAATCCTCCCGGAAAGACGGATTGTAAAATCCAATTTTGATAGTAGCGGACATCGACATTTTAAATGCTCTGAAGATTTCTTATTCACAAAGTTACAAACAATCTAATAACTAAAGTATAAGTTCTACAATCTACTAAGATTAATATAAGGTCTATAAGACTATAATCTAGCGTGGATCTAGTATTTCCAAACTTATAAAATAAATATCTTAACTTAGATAAATGATGAAATACATGAATTATTTGATCAACAATGTTATACTGTGCTTTTGTTAATGCAGTCTTTAGTACTCGGTTCATATATAGCGAAACCTCATGTGCAATGTAATCTAAATATTATTATTGTGCTCTAAAAAGATTTTAAGATACATATTTCTACACCTAAAAATCTTACTTTTCTAGCTTTACTGTTTCCACATAAGAACTCATCCTGTTTGAAACTCGCTGACTCTTGGTCATCTAACCATCTCGTAAATTATTGTTTCTGATGAAACACATTTCATAGCAATACAAATAAGAATACGAACAATTGGTGGTAATCTGTAATCATCGGCTAATAGAACAAGAAGCTTTGTTTTAAATGAAAATACAAATTAACAGTTTTTCTGAACGTTAAAGAAAGAACTAGTAAATTTCCATCCTGCAGCAGTGCTTCCACCTAGTGAACACTGTTAGGAACTAAGACAAGAAAATAGCAGAGTTTCAATGTCTATCTAGTACTGTGAGAATAGAATAGTTATTTAATTCTAAAAAAAAAAGTGCAGAATATCGACCAAAAAAAAAATAGAAAATTCAGGCCATGACATCGCATATAATGATCTATTAGGAAGTGCGGAAGGTAATGCAGTTACGCGGAAAACGTACTCCGGGCGTCGGAGAGGAAGGGGCGCCAAATTTATAACACCCGTACTCAATTAGATTTAGGTTTAGCAGTCTTTAATATTCATCCTTTCCACAGAAAATATCCCATAAATTTTAAGCCCATTGATTTTCTGGAAAGGGATATATTTGTAGCTGATAATATAACGTACTATATAAAAGATGTACCCATTTAGAAACTTTACTCTTGATTCAAGATATGTGAAGCGAAGATATTTCTTTTTTTCAGTTCATGAATAACTTTCCCTACCAACAACTTGGAAACATTTTGCATTTTTAACCCAATAGATTCCTAAAATCTTATTTTTGTCCACTGGAGAGAAATATATTTCACTTTCTACTTCTTGATCATTATCCATTACTAAAATCTTTGTTTTATCTAAATGTATCAATATTCCTGATAAATTTGAAAAAACGATCAAATTCATTCAACATTAGCTTCACCTCATGAGGTTCACGTACCACACAATGAATATCATCAATATTTATATTTATTGTTTTTGTATTGTTACCACTCCTAAAACCACATAACACTTATTTTAATTTACCAATAAGAGGTATTTTAAGGTATAGTGAAGAGGAAAATACTTTCACAGCTTTCTTGTGTGAATCCCCGATTAAACTCAAAAGGTTCCGTTACAGAAGAATTTATTTTATGAACTAGTAGGAGCTTGCAAACAGCGATTTGGAGGCCTTACTTACAGAGCTCGTATTACGTCACACGCGCGTGGATGATCCGGCGACTGCATATTTTAGTCCCGAGACTCGCTAATTGTTTCGCTGTGTGTATGTGATATGACACATAGCGGTACAGTATAGGTGGTAAACTTACACTAGAGTTGTCACTCCCTACTGTGAACGACGGGAGAGTTACTGTCGTTCATCATGGATGTTTTGGGGAAACGCTTCTAAAGTGGGGAGAATGAAAACCATAGTAGCGAGAGGTTTTAAATTAGACGTTCATTGCAGATAGTTTAATGTGATATATCGGTGAGAAATATGTGGTGAACTCTGGGAGTTCATTATGGGCGTTAACTTTAAATGTCAGATGGTAGAGGCTAAATTTGGGATTTTAATGCAACGAAGCTCAGCTAAACATGAGAACTACTTGGATACAAAAGGGTTCTGTTACCGTGTTAATTGAACGTAACATGATTACATTTTAACACACCACGTTTCTTAACGATGGACAGAATAAACGGGTTTTACCGGAGTTATTAATCTTTGAGCAAATATTATTCGGGAGGTGACATTTAGGAAGTCTAAATTATGCCAGACGCTAGAATTCGCAATATAAAGCAGATCCTCTATTCATACCTGAATTTTGATGAAGTTAGATGTTAAATGAATTTCTACAGCCTTTGATTCCGTCACAGCCAGATGATGAGAAATGTTCAGAAAAAACTATCTTCCTTCTTAGGTTGAAGCTTTGGCTGGAGACTTCTTCTATTGTACTAATGCACTGAAGGCCCCTCTATGGATCTGGAGATACTGGAGCTCTGTAGGCCCCTCTACGGAACTGAAGGTTTTAATAGAAGATTGATCGGCTTTATATAGCGACTCGTACATACAGTAAATGTGTGTGTGTGGTGTTTGTGTCACTTGACTTGGCGGAGACGGTCACTTTAAGTAGGGCAAAAGGTGACGTTCCCATCATAAAGAGTATGGTTAATTTGCTCAAAGGTGAATAACATCTCGATTGACGTCATGGATTGCAATATATTTCATCAGCCTTCGTTGTTGCTACTGAAGACTACTCTGTTCATCTTTACTGAAACATGGCGGCGGTTTTATTTCCATTTCACCGAACAAATTACAAGAAAAATATAAAAATATACTAAAACCTAATTTTTTCCTATTATTTTGAATTTTATGAAGAAAGTTAATTTTATCCTCTTCTGGAGAGGGTCACACTACGTAGGCGTTTCGTAGTTGGTGAAATGTCTGGATAATGCTTCTAAATCTTAGATAAGGGTATAATAACTACTTAAGGGTTGCCTTGGTGGAAGGTGTTTCTGAAGCGATGATTTCTATGATCTCCTGCAAACCATCGTGATACCTAATCATTTCAACAACTGACATGCTTGGAGACTGAATTTTCTTCTAGCGGCACAACCATGCCATTTCAAGTTATGCAGACTGCAAACAGAATTCTGATCAAAGCGGCCAGGCCTTATCAATCGACAAAGAGTCATCGTCCACCATGATAACGCCAGGCCACGTGCTGCTTTCATTACCCGTCAAAAATTGATGGACTTTGGTTGTGATGTTTAAAATTCCCTCCTTTTTTTACCAACTCTGAGAAAGTTTTGTAGTGGTTTGATTTGTTATTAATTCATTTTCGCCCAGTTTATATGTTGGCTGAAGAGCCCCATGACACATACCCCCCTCCGCAACGCGGGGTCTCGCGCATCGTAGTTACGCCACTGCATATAGGTTTTCATGATATAATCTTTTATCAAAGGGCGCTTGTTACCCCAGAGCGGCCATATTTCAAGACACGTTATTCCTTTTGGAAATGTTAAATGTAGATTTGTCATGTCAGTAAGTAATGATCTTCTAGCAGTAATTACGTAATAGTAATTCAATCACGAAATATAACAAGTATATGTTGAATTGATATATGATTCATTTATTTATTCTTATATAATTGAGTTCGATTAATGTTTCTCAGGAGTCAAAATATTATGAACATAATCAGGTTAATTCGTGAACATTATGTAAAAAAATAAACGTTATCTTCAGCAAGTCATTATTGTTTTTGTACATATCAATAAATTAGATTGTTCAAGATATTCATGCGATCGTTTATTAAATAGTTCATTCAAGTAATTTGTTCATTGTCCTTGCAAGATAATCAATATTTTATGAAAAAAAAGAGATTTATGGCGAGTAGGTACTAATAGGAACGGGTTACTAATAATACCTTTTTTAACAAGTGCTTTAAATACGTGGAATTGAATGTATATGAGTTGATTATGAAATCCGATAGGTGGCTGCGTTATTGAGACTACGGGAAATCCAGTAGATGTCCTTGCATTACTATGAAACATATTGATCGGCATTTAGAATTTATCTTTTAAGTAACTGTTATTGTTTCTATAACATAGAATTCAGAAAGAAATTATGAACACCCAGTAAGCTGTAAAAAGATGAACAAGGTTATTGTAATATATTATTTACAATAAGCTAAAGATTACTGTAGCTGATCATTTGCCGGTACAGTATAAAAATGGTATGAGCGGTTTTACATCTATAACCTTGATCATCTCTTAATGATTACATATATACGTACTATTTCAGTTTATCTAACCTAATATGCAGCTGACTTAGATTTTGTTACTTAAGTTAAAAGAGTTAAATTTGTTTATCATTTATAAGGCAATGCGTCATCACTGAGCGAAATAGAGAAAAGTGAGATACGAGTAGTTATAAAGTATCTCCGATTCTACACCATAGTCTGTTTATGATTTCAGGCTTAAATTATATCCACGTTTCGTCCTCAGTGACAATTCTGCTCCAAAAGGTTCAGGACCCTATTGAAGAAGAGCCAAATTGGCACTGGCAACCCTGGGGCGATAGTCCCGATACGCCACGCAATATGTTTGACAGTGCACGAAACTGATAATAGTCTGAAGGCGCGAGGTCTGGGGAGTATGGCGGATGTGGAATACCATCCATTCCCAGCTCCTGAAGGACTGTCTTCGTTATGGTGCAGTGTGTGATCTGGTGTTGTCAATCTGAAGTCTTGCTGGGCTTCGCAAATCTGTCTGAAGACGACGTAGTTTTTTCGTAATACGGTGCAACATTTATTGTCACATTCCTGAGGAACAGCTCAAAGTGAATTATTCCCTTTTGGTCCCACCACTTGCGTAAATACAGTTCACTTTACACACAAGGTTAGGGCTGGCCCGTTGTTCCCTATGTGTGACGTTGATGTAAAGACACCATGTTTCGTCATCCGTGTCAATTCTGGACAAAAAGGGGTTAATATTGTTGGCCATCAGAGCGATAACGAGCGAGTAAGGACACACAGATGGCTGTTCTTACTGAGCATGTGGTGAACCTACGCATCAAGTTTCTGCCTCATTCCCATGGAGTTCAGATGTCTGCCGACGGTTGTATGGCTACAGTCCATCTGAATGAACAATTCAAATGTCGTTTGGTGTAGATTGACTGCAGAGCAATTTAGAAAGCAGAGCGTTGATATAGATTTACGTAGTTCCTAGGCAACTCCTTTTCTCATCCTTTCCCCTACTCTATTTCGGCCTGAGCCATAGATCACCAAAGGCCATCAATAAATTCAATTCTAAAATATTATAATGTCAACAGGAATTTTATCTTGAGATCAAATCTTTAATTAATACCACTGGAGTATCGTCGGGTCATGGTTATTCTGAGCAAACGTTCTGTTGTAGGGGAAAGTCGTCGAAGTCGTCACAGGCTCCACAATTACCACACTCTTGTTTCTCGTATGCTTACAAACTACAAAATGCCTGTGTTAATTCAACATAATTTTTATTACTACCTTTTGTGTATTAATTCAACACCATTATGTTTAACACATTTCACTTTGTGCTCGTATAGTACCTCTATTACGTTGAATCAACGCCAAAAACGCCTTCATTGTGTTGAAGTAACACCGTAATCAACAACTGTTTACCACATACAGAGGTAGTACTTAAATTGTGTTGAATTAGTACCGAGATTCATTTTTTTTTTGTCTTTAGTGTTATACTATAGAGTGATTACAATTGGGACTTGTTCCTAGACTATAGCTCATATTTCTTGGCTATTAAAATGGCATTCGTGATAACACCTGCTTAGCTGTAAGTAATCTTGATTTAAGTATGAATTGAAAAAAAAATATTTTAATTTTATTTATGGTCTTTAGGCATCTAAGACTCAGGACGGGAAAGGGGAGAGGAAATAATGCGGGAAGGTGGTGTCACACAGGGCCTAAGTTGAAGGTCCCGGCCTGGTGCGACTGAGAAAAAAACCTGAAAAAACCTCAGTCAGGACGGTCGACTGCTGGGTCCACCCACAGCCTCCCGAATGCTGAGTCAACGCCCTCTCGGCAGCTCCGTAAAATCATTTGAAGTTCCTTAGGATACGTTAAATAAACATAGAAATAAAAAATATTAAAAAACATATTAAATACATTATTTTCTTAAACAATTCGTACTACAAAAAAAGTGACTCTATCATATACAGTCACTTTATAAACTCTTCGATTGGTGCGCCCCATGCTTTTCATTTTAGTCATGCAAAAATAAAATTATATTTTACTTTTCAGTAAGAAATAAAAGAATGTCTTTAAAAAGTTTTTTTTTATTATTATTATTTTTTCGAGTTATTTCGCTATTCGGATACGTTTTTCTGAAGCTAATATTTTGTGACCCAAATCCTAAAATGTTCTGTAACCAGCCAAACCCCATGTCATTGCTGGTTAGTATTTATTTTAGGATAAAGAAGTCTGTATTTAAAAAAAATATATTAAAATAGGTTTTTAAAATTTATAAATATATAGAAATATACGAAATTAACAATAGAATATTGTATTGTCACTGTATGACGTCAGGAAATGAGTTAAATTAACGTTGCCAGATTTGAAGACACCACGAACCACTGTGAACTAAAGCAAAGAATGTAATAATAAAAATTACGAAATACTAGATCACGAAGCATCAATGAGACACGCATCTTTGTACTGAATGGAAACATTGAGGAAAAGCTACTTAGCTAGTCAGATCGTATTAGATTACCTCTGAATCGACATTGCATGATATAAGTGGAAGATATTTTCGAAGTTAGTCTGTTTGAACAGGTAAGACGCTTATATTTTTTATGTAGCTAGTGTTTTAAATACGAGCTTATTTCATAAGTTTAAAATAATATTTTTTTTGTTATAACTCTAACTTCTTACTTTTCGTTGTCATTTTTGTAAAACTAATGATACTTGCCCACGATGTTATGGAAGTATGTATATTGGCTCAGGGAGCCATTTTAAATTGCTAAAATTATGTAATAAAAAAAAATTGTAAAAACATTCTATATCAATTGAGAATTAAGGAGACAGTTTAGAGAATTAGTTTATGAAACTTTTCACAAATTTAGATTATTTTCTTGTGGTTGTGTGATTATGTTCTAAAAAAATGTTTTGTCGTTTTTCATTTTTTTTTGTCCATGTAAACTGTAAAAATTACATATATTTCGAAACGTTTCCAGCAAGGATTCTGTCAGGATTTTCAGTTTCGAGGGTGTAAAGCCAAAATTAGGGAGGTGTAAATAAAGCTTGGCAGGGATTTTTAACAGTAAAATTTTTTAAAGGTGTGTGTGTGGGGGGTACTGACAACTTGGATGAGTGACACCCCCAGTCGGGGTGAGGGCAGAATTCTTGGTATGAAAAACTGAGATGGTTTTCAGGGAACAATAAAAACATTACAGAAAGGAATATTCTGCATTAACAAGGGAACTCTGCAACCTTTTCACCTCGAATCGCCCCCAAATTTGCACCAAGCATGCATTGTGACCCAGACAGAACACAGACCAAAGCTTTTGTTTCGCATTTTGTCGGAACATGCATTCAAAGCCACATATATGTGGCGATATCTTGCGTAAAGATACACATAAACCCGGATATCTCTTTCCTCTTCCGAATTCAATGTGGCTTCTCCGCATAGTTCTTGCACAGCACTGTCACTATCCATCTCAAATTCTCAGCTTTCACACCACAGACTGTGCTCTTTTCACACAGCAACATCACCTCGGTTATAGGACACAAGCACGGAATATAATTCATCTGCTATTCTACAAACAACATAGAATGGCTGTGAAGGTCTTACTTCGAACTGACGCGACACTTTATCCTTGAGAATATCTACGACAGCATACGGATTGCAAGCATAGTACCTTTCATCCATGGTGGTCCTTTGCCAACTACTATCTATGGGTAATACATGCCTCGTTATATACCCCGAAGGTACTTTCTATAAGGGTCTTAATGTGGGATGGTTTTCTATGCTATGCAATTTGCATCACGGGAGTGACGATTGGGTTGCATGCATTCCGGCGTTTTTCGTGTCTTTACTCTAGATATCGACACACATATGTGGTTTTGAATGCATGTTCCGATAATTTGCGAAGCAAAACATTCTGTCTGTGTTCTATCTGTGCTATACTGCATGCTTGGTGCAAATTAGAAGGTGATTGGAGGTGGGAAAGTTGCAGAGTTCCATTGTAAGCTTACTTCAAGTTTTCGATTTACGAAGAGTATGGAAAGATGAAACATTATATCACAATTTTGCAAAGTAGATGGTAGCAATGGATCAATATGATACTAAGTACTGTATTAATTTTCAGCTTTAACTTGCGAGTGAATGATGACGTCGTAAGCTGAGTTGTAGTCAAATTATCTCAACAAAAACTTAATTATTTAAAACATTTTTTACTTTGTATTATAAGAACTATCGTGTCTTGTTTGCAAAACAATAATATTGTCATTTTTACTTTCCATAATTTTGAAAAATCGCTAAAAAGCAGTTGGAGTTAGTTTAAGTATTTTAAGGGATTTCTTCCTTTACATATTAAGCTACCATTATTGTTTTTAATTTGACATATTTCAACAGCGTTGTGTCCTAGAAGTCCCGCTTTCAAAATACATGAATTCAGTACTTTTTTATCACCTCATTAACGCAAAAGATGCAAATTAACTCGATGCACATCTTCTATTTTCTTCTTCTCCCTCCTCATCTATTTCCCTCTTCCTTCTTTTGATTCGAAGCATTTATTGTTGCAAGATGTTAGATAGATGAAAGGCAAAGAAAACGTCTTATTAGGTCTTAAAGAGTGGTTCTACAGATGGCGGGTGATTGATTGATGGTAAAATCCTCTTCATGGTTGTGGGGAAAAGCTTCTTTTTTTTTTTTAAATGATAGAACTCTGAACGAACTGTTAATCTTGTCAGTCACAAAAAAAGAGAATCGATTCATTCCTTCATTCTACATCGATTGAGGTGCAGTGATAAATGAACGTGTAATTAAGAACTTTCTAATAGTTGTTGGTTACATCTTTTGATTCTTAATGAGCCTATTTATTAGTAGAGAGTATTCACGACGCGAAGAAACAAACTAGTTCAGAAAGATGTGATGTAATGACGTGGTATTTAAGTTGTCAGTTAAGGAAAATTATTGTATTTAGGATGATTTTTTATGACCTCCTTTCTGCATACACAACGCATACGCATATACAGACACTTAAATAGGTATGTAAGTATAATATGTAGAATTTGAATTTATTTACGATCTTTAGACATCTAAGGCTCAAGCCAATAGGTATATGTACGCTTATGTGTAAGTATATTTATGATGGAGGATACTGGAATGCCGGACAGAAACTAATACTGTGGGTTTAATAACAATCAAAGTTGAATAGAATTTTTATACAGTATGGCCGGAAATAAGGGATACCTAAATGCAAAACATGTATGAGTTTCAACTGAATTTTACTGCACAGCGTTACAGTGACAAACGGTCACGCAGTGCAATACAGCAGCTGATCAGAAACAGAACAAAGAAGCACGCAAAACATTCAATACACGTGCTCCCAGTGTGCTCTGTCTAACACCAAGAAATTTTAATTGAAGCTACAAACTGCCGAACGTGGCCGCAATTCTAACCCGTGAAATTGCATGCAACACACGAGTCTTATATTAATTTTGAGTTGTTCAGTATTACGAGGCATTGGTTTACGGTAGGACACGCCCATTCAGTATGTTCCACAAATAAACATCAGGCGGGTGAACTCAGGTGAGTGGGAAGGACACCGATAGGTCTGCTTGCATTGAGTTTGTGGGGTCTTCAAAGTGTTATTTCAAAAGTTATAAGGATTCACTAGCGGTGTGTGCAGTGGCTCCGTCTTGCTGAACAAGGTTCTTAGTGGTTGATCGCTTTCTTCCCGAGCGCTTTTTGCTTTGACAGAATTTTGTAACTAGCAACATTACTGTAAGGTACTTTGACTCAAATAAGATCGTAACAAGTTTCATTCTTCGTCGAGCATTTCGGTATGAGCGGAAATAATGCTCTACAACAAATGCAGGCTCATGAACACCCACATCTGTTCTTCGCAAGAACTAAAGTCACACTGACACTGCACTATTCTACTTTCTTAACACCACCGACGGTGTATAGTGTGGTCAACTTTCGGTATCTTTTATTCCCGATCATAGTGTTGTTTCGGATTTTGAAGGGAGCTGAAATTAATTTTTGGATTAAAAGAAATATTTAAAATTAAATATAATGACATTAATTCCAAAACCTAAGATGTCGGCAGCTCAAACTAATTAAAGTTTGAAAACGAGAGTTCACGTTTTGCTAAATATCATATATGTGATTTCCAGAGATCGCCGGGGCCACGGTGGTTCAGTTGATAGAGCGCTCACCTCTGGTGCTAGGGGTCGTCAGATCGATCCCTGCTCATGCCATGTGGGCTTTGTGGTGGACAAACACCGTGTACGTGGGATTTCTAGGGGTACTTCCGTTTCCTTCCAGTTTCTTCATTCCACCAATTCATCCCATCATCATACATACGGCCTGAGTCATAGTTGCCTAAAGGCCTTAAATAGATTTAAAAGTCCAGAGATCGCTGAGTTTGATTGTGAAGTCAAACACTTTCAATTTCAAAACTCGGGATGTCAGCAGCTGGAAATAACTAATTTTAAAATACAATCCGAAGATTTCAAAGTTCACTGATAAAACAAAAAACAGAAAATTTTGGAATATAACATGGAATCACCTAAAATGACTACATTACGAAAGGTAGTCACATTTTACGTTCAATTCCATATCTGGTTGTACTGAAGAGCACTGGGTTTGATACTCGAATCAAACATAATGAGTTCCCGAAAACTAAGATGTAGGCTGTAACGCGAAACTTCTTCATTTTAACAAATCGTTCTTTCGTGTTTTAAGGTCAGGAACACGTATGCGAAGTTAGTCGGTTGTTTTCTTCAGTGTAGCAAACCTACCACAAGTTTCACTCAATACTTTGAATTGGCACTAGCTCCAGAATTAAGCGTTTCCAACCAAAGTCGAAGAGAAACTTTTTTCTTGTTTTAAGGTCAGGAACACGTATGCAAAGTTTGTCGGTTTATTCCCGAAATATCCTGTATACGAGTTCCAACCGGGGCTGTTCACATCCCAAAACAGTTTCGGCCTGAAAAGCAAGAAAGCAAACAAAAAACATAATGAAGAAAAAATGTTCAAGTATCCTTGCTTTCGCTGAAAACTAAAAGTAATTTTCTTCATTAGGGAATAGACCTCTCCATTAAACCCAGCTATAGAAAAGATGCTCTGATACGGTCTTTAATTCTAAATCTGTTTTCTTAAATTTCAAAATTTGTGTAGACTAGCTACATGTTAGAGCCGCAAATGAAGTTAATTTTTCTTCGGGATGATTTTGCTTTCCATTGCTGTTCGTATGTCTGCGTAGTTTCTAGGAAACAAAATTACTTTCTCTTTTTTTTTTTACTTTTTAAGTGCAATTGTAAAATAGAAGAATAATTGGTTTCTTTATTTGTACGTATTATATAATTACAAGAGATTAACTGGCGTAACTGCATTTTTGCAACTTGTACATTTCATTTTATATCTTCCAAAGTAAAATTTCTATGTTAATGAAACTTGAATTTAAGATCTATAGGCCTGTAGTTAGCTCAAGTTCAAGTTTCATTTACATAGAAAATTTACTTTGGAAGATTTGCAATGAAATGTAAAAGTCGGGTTACGCCAGTTAATCTCTTGGACGATGAAATTTGTAGACACCTCTTCAGTTTTAGAACATCTTTCTTTTCTACACTAACATTATTATTTATTAATAATCATTTCTATTTGAGCTGACCAAAAATACTTGATAGATAGACAGGCAGATGTACCCAGATTTATAAAAAAAAATAGCTTATGTGAAAATTTTCTGGTGTTCTGTGCATATGAAAAAATAAGTGTGGGAGAGAAAGCTTGCTCTCAGGTGAGTTTTTTTTATTTCGCTATGGAATAGAATTTTATTTATGGCCTTTAGGCATCTATGGCTCAAACTGGGATAGGGTAAGAGAAAGGATGCGGGAAGGTGTCGGCCAGGACCTAAGTTTAAGGTGCTATCCCGTTATTATCCTGGTGTGACTGAGGAAAAAAACGGGAAAAACCTCAGTCAGAATGAATAACAAGGTAGGGGTACGCCAAATCTAAAATGAAAAAGGTAAGGTGTTTCCCAATTTCGAGCACTGTATATATAAAATAAGGTTTCTGTGTAAACCCCAACCCTCGAGAAAATTCCTGGCGATGCCCGTATCACTGTTATATTCATCTTGTGACATTGTATAACGGGAACACACGAACTGTAAATTGTGGGTGCTATATACGGTATTTCTTGTATTATCCTTAAAATAAAGGAGGCTTAATATTTCACAGTTTGGTAGCGACCTCTAAATTTCGCCTAAATTTAGCCAAAATTTTGGGAATATTACTTTCTTCAATATTGGAACAAGTTGGGCGGGTACCCCATTGCAAACTACAACTTTTGTTTTTAACACTTAAAATAAGAAGCACTTTCAACGACGCACTTATCAGAATATAATAAAAGAAAATTATGGGGAATTATTAAAACCTACTCTAAGAAACTAATATCCGGAAATTGTGAGGAATCCAGCAAATGATCTAAATCAATATGATTTGCTCCAAACAAGATAATATTAGGTTAATTCTGAACTCTTCAGCTATTACTATGCCACACTTATTTTGATTATTTTCAGTTTTAGATATGATGCTTCCTTTGATGTGATCACAGCTCAACATGTCCATCTGTTGATCATACCTTAATCCATACATTTAACCCTATAGTAGCACTAGAATATTGGGCCGATGTCATGTTAATACTGAGCCAATAACGTGGATATCAGACATAGTTGGCCGTTCGGGATCGATTTCAATCGACTTTGGCGTGGTACGATATTTCGACATTCAGTGCTATAGATACTTGCTATTTTCATCTATGATATCACAAATCGCTATCCTTTTTGTAAGAGTTTCGCAGCCATTTGTACCTCACGTCCTGTCATCTACCACACCGGAGAATTCATCAAATTTCAAACTAAGTGCAAAGCAGATTTTGACAAGATACAAACTTACTGTCTACAGCAGAAACTTCAATTCGCAGTAGAAAACAAACGAAATGATCGTCCACTCAAAGTGTTTCTGCGCAAACTACCGATGGACACCCACCCCTGTTAAGGATATTGCTGCTGATCTGACTCTTCAGGGCTTCTCTGTAATTTCAGTCAGTCAACTTCATGGCACAGATAAAGCGTCGGGCAAGAAAATTTTATATCCACTCTTTTTGGTTACACTAAACAAAGAGCAGCTTCCTTCCGATATCAAGCAGATGAAATATCTTCTTCATCACGTCATCCAAGTTGAGCCGTATCAAGGACCTACTATAATCCAATGCCATAAATGTCAACGTTTTGGACACGTTCAAAATTCGTGCTTCAACCTGCCACGATGTCTCAAGTGTGCAGAGAAACATCTAACAGCCGATTGCCAAAAGAAAACAAGAGAAGATGCGGCCATCTGTGTGGATTGTGGTGGCCCTTATCCCGCCAATTAGAGTGGGTGCCCCCCACTCTACAGAAATTCATACACAAGCGCCAAGCCGGCCAGACGTCCATCCCTCCAGATTCTACTAAAATCTCTTCAAAAAGCGCAGATTCTGCCAGAAAGTCAATTCTGGGGGTCCCTCCAGCATCCGGACAGACTCTTTCTCCAGCTTCTTCTAACATTTGTGATCCACTGAAAGATTTCTTCCAGTTCTTCAAGGACCTTTTCTCGTCTGATTTAATGGATACACTAAACCAGGATTTAATTCGCTTCAACTCTGCTGACAACCTAATAGATAAACTTCCAATTGCTATTGAAATTCTACAACACATTTTTTCAGCCATGCAGAAATAATCAGCTTTCTTCATTACAACACAGGATTCTTCTTTGAAATTCATCATAAGCGATTCAGGTTCCAGGCAATAGGCGTACTTCTCGTTTCTTCTCAGTTGTCATGACAACCATTTTTTCATTCATCAGTTCCGGCATTTCCTATACTTCTCAGGGTTGCGACAGTTGCACTCTGTTACATTTCATTTACTTTTCCTCAATCTCGTCAGAACAATTCACAGTGAAGGCATGGGCTCACGCCCGAAACTTCATTCAACAAAAAGTCACATTTTTCCTTCCTTCCTATTCCTCAAACTAAAGAAATGTGTTGTATTTCGAGAAGAAAATATTATCAGTCTTTAAAGTTCGGAAGAGTGTCGTGTGTATTCTGAAATGTGTATGTAATGGAAACATAACAGGTACATCGTGCAAAACATACGCTTTCCCTGCTTAAAGTCGTTCTGTAATGAAAATACAATGAGTCTATATCACCACATTTCATGTCTGAGTTCATGGAGTGCATAATGAATGTATATTTCTCAATGGATGGCTGCGTAGCGTAGTGGCTAACACGACCGACTATCTATCATAAGATTCCAGGTTCGAATCCAGCTACATAAAGTGTGAAAAATTGTAAGTGTGTATACATCAAGACAAAAAGAATAGGACACAGCGTGGAATAAAGACTGCATGTAATCTAGATCGCATTTTTTTTTTCTAAAATCTACAGTAAAATTATACATAATTCCCTTAATTAAAACATTACATTCCTCTTAGCGAAAGATGGTACTTTCCGATAAAGATCATTATCGATCTCTGGTACAGATCAGCATCGGTCTCCGATATTGGCAATTTCGGCTAAATTGTTTGCCATTTAATACTGATTGATATGATAACAACAAGGATCGAAATTGCGAGTTATTGATATAGTCCGAGATCGATGTGCTACGTGACAGTCGACTATAAGATCGGTGACTTTATTTTCTAACCGTCATGTTCTCATTTTCAATTAAATGAGAATGTTGATATCTCATTTCTAAATGAGAATGTTGATATCTCATTTCTAAATGAGAATGATGATATCTCATTTCTAAATGAGAATGTTGGTATCTCATTTCTAAATGAGAATGTTGGTATCTCATTTCTAAATGAGAATGATGATATCTCATTTCTAAATGAGAATGATGATATCTCGTTTCTAAATGAGAATGATGATATCTCATTTCTAAATGAGAATGCTGATATA
This sequence comes from Lepisma saccharinum, assembly GCA_022664845.1. Classification (NCBI taxonomy): domain Eukaryota; kingdom Metazoa; phylum Arthropoda; class Insecta; order Zygentoma; family Lepismatidae; genus Lepisma; species Lepisma saccharinum. Next base: position 49,432 of record JAGDQP010003705.1, read on the forward strand.
TCATTTCTAAATGAGATATCAGCTCGGAAAGTACCCCATCTTGAACGGCTAGAACCGACAGGAATCGTGTTTAAAATGGTACACGTTGTGCCTGATCCAACTCATATCAAAGCAATTTATCTGTACTTCACTGTTGGGCAGAGCTGGGCAGACAGTACAAGCTAGACCTGTGCGGTGTGTGGTAGGTCAGTGCAACGGCAGACATGAGTGGGCTGAAGTCGATTCACCCGGTGAACATTGTTAACGTACTGAGGGAAAAAGTAAGGCGAACTTATAGACCTGATTGTGACTTCGATATTTCCTTATCAGGCTTCATTCAGTCATCTACAAACAACTTTCTGCACCCACAACTTTCTGCAAGTTCGCATATGCGTGGCAAAAGTCTGGTTATGAAGTTGATCCTGTTGCTTCATATTTTGATAGCGTAAATACCGTTGCGTTTAAGGTCGGACTATTGCAGTGCGGATACATCAGTGAATCTGTAGCATGTTAATACGTTGTCATTGTCAAGTGTACTGTTCCGTTTCGCTGTGCTTAAATTACTTCACTGAAACTCCACATTTGCACTTTGATGGCGAATAAGGGACTCAAATGTCACAACAGAGCATCTTCTGGTTTAGGACATGGAATTTCTACGTACTGAATGTGTCAATATATGTATTTTGTTTAAAACAAATGTCTTGTAGCTGTTTTCCAAATGAGTGTAATATCTGCATACCTTTATGTCTTGTGTTGATCTGCTTGCAGGAAATGTCGGTATTGTTTCTTAAACGACGTTATGCTTTTCATAATTCAACAATCGCTAGTTAAGACAAGCGAGGTTTTACAGATCAATCACCCTGGCGGGTGGTCGAGCAAAGACTACTCCGTATTGATTGTCTTTTCCTTTCCCAAGTAAACGAAAAGAAAAGACGATTTGCACTGGAGAAACAAGTTTTCAATGCCTCAAAATAACATCCTCCATGCTCACTGAATCACATTCACAAACTCATTAAAATAGCCTTATAACGTGTGATGATGCACAAAATGTCCCATAAAATTAGAATAGGGCGATTTTAACATAGTAAGAATAAACTTTCAAGGTGTAGATGCTCTTCCAAAAATTTAGTGGTCTCCATTGGGAATTTCTATGAAATTGTATGAATTTTTATGCATTTGTATGAATTTGATGGGCTATTTGTATGATATTCCTTCCCCCGGGTTGGATATGTTTCTGTCATTATCAAAGTAGTGTTTACTGCAGTTTTCTGCTTCTATTCTGAATTGCTTGACTGCAGACCATGTCTGTCAACACGTAATTTGGGATTGCATACGAGTTCTGAAGTACAGTATATGTTTTATTGTGAAACGCGGAACATACTCACACTGTATGTCGGTAAGAACTGGGTTGCCTATTGTATACCAATACAGACCCCAGTCCCAGTGTTACATTATAAAATCATTGTTCAAAACATGATTACGCGGGTAGAACGGTGGCGTGATGGTGGAGTATGTCCTACTAGAGATATGACTTTTCACTTAATCGTATCGAATGTACAGGATGAGTCAAAAGTAAAGATATTCTGATTACTGCATATTCTGAAGAAAAAGAGCATGAAACTTTGCATAATCCTTATATAGGTGCGAGAAAGCTTTCTGGTGGTATAGTAGAGTCTGTCGGCAATCTTGGAGGTAGCCATCTAGGATTTATCAAGAAAAATCTTGAATGGAAATGGAAAATATTGTATATAATTTTAGACTAGATTTTTTTGTGAGAAATTCATTCTAAAGTCATTATTTTATGTGAGAGATATTGCTTATCAATTTAAATTGAGTATTTTATTTAAAAACTCAGTACTAAGAAGCTACTGGAAAATTGATTTATCCAATGAATTATCAAGCCTAAATCCATAACGATGCTCAATGGGCTTTGGTGTAAGTTCGTAACTGGCTCCAAGAAAGCAAACTAGCCATACGCTACTCGTATAAACACTTAGACATTCGCCCATACAATTCATTTTATCTTATCTTAGACATTCAAAGCACACACATTATATTCCTCACAAACTCAGGCACGACCTAATACACAGTAAAAAATAGCTGTGTTAATTCAACACAATGCGGTGTCCCAGCGTGACTACCACTTTTGTGTGTTAAATCAACACAAAACACGGTGTTGATTACGTACTGGGAGAAAAAAAAAGTACGGTTGCAGGAAGATTTGAACATGGGTTACCCAGTTAGAAGTCGAGCATCTTACCGATTTTGCTAAACCATCTGACAGGAAAAGCACTAGATTGAAACAATGTAGAGGATAAAAATTCTTGCTGAACCTCAAACACAAACAAAGTTACTGTCACGACTTATGCCATGGTCACTTTTCCATTATTCAATTAGAGATCGCAATCCCCATTTATTGAGAATATGTTCCATTTCTATGAAAGCAAGCGCAGCATTTGACATATTGTTAGTGAGAAAGCAGTAATGCTGCTCAAGTGTTTGGCTGTCTCCATCTTGCTTGCTTTCATAGAAATAGAATATTCTCAATGAATGGGGATTCTGGTTATTAATTGACAAATAGGAAGTGATAAAATCATGGGATAAGTCGTGCAAGTAACTTAGTTAATTTTGGGGATTCCGCAACATATATTTGAACTCATATACTGTTTAAATCTATAGTGTAGTCGTTTAATTCAAATGTTGATCACTAAATATCGTTTGCATCTAGTGCATTTTCTGTCTGACGATTTAGCGAAGTCCGTAAGACGCTCGACTTCTAACTGAGCAACCCATGTTCAAAACTCACTGCAGCCGTAACTTTTTTTTTACACAGTACCGAAATCAACACCGTATGTTGTGTTGATTTAACACACAAAAGTGGTAGTCATGCTGGGACACCGCATTGTGTTGAATTAACACAGCTATTTTTTGCAGTGTATCTTCCGTGTAAGAAAAGGTATTTCTTGTCAATTACCATCGGCGTAGCTAGAGGGGGGGACAAGGGGGCAGGTTCCTACAGATGATTTGTGCCCTTCCCCCTAGAAAGCTGGATGCGGTCCACAGACATTTTTTAAAATTATAAATAATGTAAATGAAGATTATTACAACACACAGTTCCCAGATCTGGCGTGAGACAATTGATTGTTCTTTAATGTTTTCATTCATTTAGAATTATTACCTGTAAACGTTCTGATAAGCTGTCTCATAAGTCTAATGGAATTAATTATGTCTTGTGGTAGACGTTCAGCATAAGGAATGATTTTTTCTTTCGGTACTGTGTCTTCTAGGGTATCTTGTAGTATTGTTGTGACTTGATTGTTGGCTTTCTCTAGGTCTTCTTTAGTTGTGATAGGAGTTTTAACTTTAGAAATTTCCTGTTGTATCTTGTTTCTGAATTTTTCCCAGTCAGTTTTATTGTAATGAAATATTACTGTATAAATTTTATTTATTTGTAATTGAAATTCCAGAAAAACTTCCCCGTGAACTGATGGCAGACTTCTTTTCACTTCTTTAATGTTTAGTTTATTAGCTGTGGATGGGGATAAAAGAAATTTTGTCAGGTGCTGTTTCACTGTTATCAGAGAATCATGTCGGTTCCACATTAGTATTGATTAGAGGAAAGTTAATTAAATACTAAAATAATTTAGTCCCATTATAGACCGTCTAGTCTCCCATCAAATGATGCTAACAGTTGACATCAGCTGCTTATATAATATTTCTATGTTTCGCTAAAAATGTGAGTAGTGGACAACTTGAGGCTAAATCGGAACTTGGGTGGGATTAAATAGTTGAGACGTAAAGAGGTTCATTAGTTAGATGAATAGATATAAGAAGTGGAGTTATATATATCTTGAGGCCTTTCTGGTATGTCAATTTCATGTGCTGCAATTCTATTACGCAAGAGAATGGCTACTCCTCCAGAAGCGTCTGGTCTGTCCTTTCTGAAGACGTTATATTCTGCCGCATATAGTCTTACTTTCACTGTGAGTTTGGTTCAATTCAATAGTATGATGTCTATCTTGTCATCCATTGCCAATTGTAATACTTCATTTATCTTTCCTCTAATTCCAATTATATTTATGAACATTATTCTAAGGATCTTTTGAGAGATAATATTCTGGTTGATTGTTAAGCCTTGATCAGTTATGTTATCTTGGATTGTTTTATCTTTCAAAGCTTCTTTGAATACTTTAGCATAATCATCCGTTTTATCTGCTTTAGTTGGAGCTCGAAATCTTTTGTCGGGCATAATATTTTGGCTTTGTTTGGATCTGAAAGGGCACGTAGACGCCGCTGTCCGGTGTCCTTCCTTCAAACATGTTCCGCAGAAATTTTTATTTGATTGAATTTTACATGTAAAATTTAAGTGTTCTTTTCCACATTTATAACAGGTTGCTTTTTTTGGAGCACGGTTTGTTTGGATGATACTGAAGACAAGTTCTGGAAAGAAGCGGTCTACCCGATGTTTTGGATTCTTCGACTATCGCACGATATATTTATCCCATTTGTGATCAAATTACTCACCAGATTTGGGTCTCTTGTAAAACGCCTAACCAGTGTCAATGGTCCCCTATCCTTTTTTATGCGAGTAACATTTGTAACTGCAGAATATTTTTGTTTGATATTGCGCAATAGCTCTTTGATGTCTGTATTAATGGGCATTCCTCTGATTACGCATATAAATGTTGAGCTGGTTGTAGGTTTTTGTGCTATTTTCCTTTCTTCGTTTGTTACCTGGACCATTGCCCTTGGTTCAAAGACTTCATGTTTGAATATGCCTAAAAATCTCTGTTGGTTTGCTTTGTTCTTGCATCAACAAACTGTATCTATATATTTACTTGAAGTATTAACTATTATTAAGATACGTGATTTATATTTGATTACAACAGAAGCTAAACATATGTATTGGCTGACTGTTTATGACGGTCATTGCTCCATATAAGTGAATAAATATCAATTCCAACTAATGAAAGAAAACAAAACTCAAACCTTTCTAATTATGCTAAATACTGCAGGCGATGAGTGCCACATCTAATGAGAAAATATAGAAATTAAACAGGAAAATGCAGTTTTCAAAGTAAGGAAACTCATAGGTTGTTTCCTTCTTATACTACACAGTAACAAATAGCTGTGTTAATTCAACACAATGCGGTGTCCCAGCGTGACTACCACTTTTGTGTGTTAAATCAACACAACACACGGTGTTGGTTTCGGTACTGTGAGAAAAAAAAGTTACGGCCACAGTTAGATTTGAACATGGGTTGCTCAGTTAGAAGTCGAGCGTCTTACCGACTTCGCTAAATCATCAGGTGGAAAAAGCACTAGATTGAAACAATCTAGAGGATAAAAAAAAAATTGCTGAACCCCAAACACACACAAAGTTACTCTAACGACTTATGCCATGAGTTAATCACTTTTCCATTGGTCAATTAGGTATCACAATCCCCATTTTTTGAGAATATGTTCTATTTCTATGAAAGCAAGCGCAGCATTTGACATGTTGTTACGATAAGCAGTAATGCGGCTCAAGTGTTTGGCTGTCTCCATCTTGCTTGTTCTTATAGAAATAGAATATTCTGAATGAATGGGAATTCTGGTTCTCAATTGACAAATAGAAAGTGATTAAACCATGGGATAAGTCGTGCAAGTATCTTAGTTTGTTTTGGGGATTCAACAATGTATATTTGATCCCCTACACTGTTTAAATCTATAGTGTAGTCGTTTAATTCAAATGTTGTTCACTGAATATCGTTTGCATCTAGCACATTTTACTGTCTGACGATTTAGCTAAATCGGTAAGACGCTCAGAAGGGTGGTCTAAATCTGAAAAACGTTCAAATTCAAGCGACATCCTTACTGGCTCACCGATTCGTATGAGTGTTGACTGAATATCATGGGAATATATCTTATGATGCATTTCTCATCGCCATTCAACACGTGGATAATGTATCCCCCATTGATATTCGTACGATTCAAGGTCCTCTAACGATTTATTCTGAGATCATGTTAGAATTTGCCTATGCGGTCATCGGAAACATACCAATGGAAGACTTTACAGTTAAAGACTTTTATTCATATTTTCTTGCGAAAGAAACGATGGAACTTAGTGCCACTCCACATCGACATGGAGTAAAATGGCCCATCATATGTGAGAACCTCAACTTTCTCAAACATAATTTTCTACTTCATCATCACATGTTCATCCAGTGTTATAATTTGGATCCAGTGGGGACCAATCTTAAAAAGAAAGGAATGTGTGAAGATGATCGTTGTAAGACTTGTGGTGCGACCGAAGACCTGTATCATAAATTAGTGAAATGTAAACATAAAGAGGCCATATGGGAGAAGTGTAAAATCCTATATTGGCGTAGTACTCGGTGTCACTACAAGGATCTTAATTTTAATGACGTTTATCGACAACCGGCGTATCGATTCTTCCCCCCTACACGCCGCAAATTTGTCATCTGGTTGTTCGCCGTTACGTTGTTTATCCTAAAGACTAAACCTGACATTAATACGGCTGAGTGGTATACTCACGAAGTGATTTTTAACTTCCTAAGCATCCCGCGTGAAAGACGGGAAGCGGATTTTGCCCACTACTTTCGTGTCCTATACTGAGAAATGTTAGTTACCTCTTGTTTGAAAGGGTATTCATGAACATTGTTTGATACCATCTGTTTTGGAATGTTTATTCTGTTTCTTGTGACTTTTTTCATTTTTTCTTTTTTTTACAACCAATTCATTAAAAAAAACACAAAAAAGCTGGTTACCCACGAGGTGATATTTAAGTTCTTCAGCATTTTGCGTGAGAGATTTAAAACCGATTTTGATAAATACTTTCAAGTTCTGTATTGAGATAATTTCAATGTTATGTTCTGAGAAGGTTCTACTTAGCGTGTTAATGATTAAGCATCCCCGTTATGGGGTGTACTTTTCCTGTTATAATTAAATAAATAAATAAAAAGAAGACGCTCGACTTCTAACTGAGCAACCCATGTTCAAATCTCACCGTCGCCGTAACTTATTTTTTTACAGTACCGAAATCAACACCGTGTGTTGTGTTGATTTAACACACAAAAGTGGTAGTCACGCTGGGACACCACATTGTGTTGAATTAACACAACTATTTTTTGCAGTGTATAGTTCAAATTTTATCAGATAATAATAGGTGGCTATATGGAAAAGTTCCCTGTAAACTTACCGTTATAGATTGGTCTTTTTCAAAAGCTATTATTTACTTCTTTAAGGTATTTAGTAATATTCCGTTTATTTGTAATATTGACAGTTATTATATTAGATTACATTTCGCTAGTCACTGCTCAAATTAACACAGGTTTTCTCTGAGCAAGAATATTGAGGAAATGCTTAGAATAAACTTTTGGCATAGTATCGAAATTCATGTTAATTGTTTAGGTCGTAATTCAATAAGCCTTATCAAGCCAAGATTACAAATTACCTTTAAACCCACTTCTGTTAATATGATCAAAGAAGAAATTGAAATTTTGAATGCTTCTATTTCAAAACAATGTTGTTAGATTGTTCTTTTGTATGGAATTCCTCATGAATATTACAGAAGCTTCCAAACTTCTGATAAATTTGATCCAGAAACAGGTAAATCCTTTGATTATACATTTCGCAACGAAGAACGGATTAGCTTAACTTAGGAAACATTTGTTGGAAGTTAGCTGAAACTCAGTCTATTCTGTTCATTAAGCGCAATCATTTTATCGTAATGGACGATCTTAAAACTTTAATTAAAGCTCAGCTTAATGACTCAACAAGCATGTGTTTCGAAACTTAAAAAAGCACTTCCTCTCTCCGAAAGATATAGTATGTAATAGCTGCTGGTGTTAATGAGAAATGAACCATATAAGCGTGCGTTTGGAGGGACACTACTTTTACGACTAGAAGATGTACTTCTGTGAAATCACCGTGATAATGGGTTTGTGGTCCTTTTCCGGGCGCCATTTATGTATTTTTTTCGGGCGCCATTTATATATCTACCTTCTGTTATTATTATTAATAAAAAAACAGAGAGAATAATGGCAAGCAAGGTAAGTGTAAATCTTTTATAATGAAAGAAGAGGAAAAGCTAACACCATACACACACACACACACACACACACACATGTACCCACATCATCCAAGTACTCCATTTTGGTTTTATATGAAGGTCTTGATTCAATATTTGCTTTCAGTACCCATTAAGTTTTCCTCCGCTTTTGATAGCAGCAGAAGAAGTAGTCGTCGTAGAAACGGACTGATCTCTTGCAAAGATTTGGTCAGAGCAAATAATAGAATCCACGTTCAGTGGCTCAGTTGCTTGGCCTTCTGCCAATTCACAGGAGGGAGAGAAAAGAGACAATAGGATGAGCAGCAGAAAGAGAGGGGATTACGTGCAGAATCTTCCTGCGACTGCTGTTTCAGCCTTTTCGACCGATTTGGCTTCTTATATCAACTACTGTACACCTTTTTCCTCATCTTTTGCGAAATACATAAACAGCATTAACAGTTTATCCTTAGCTTTTCATTTCCACATTTAAAACAAAACGGACAGCAATCACACTCCACTCTGATTCAGTCTCCTATGTTTCTGTCGATTTATCCTGTATTGATCCTTCCTTAAAATTGCATCTATTTTTTTTAAAAAAATAATCAATTTGTACGCAGGGCGAATTTGCATCTCCGAAGATAATAATTATATACTCAGTATCAATTTCAAATATTATCTGTATTATCAATTCACTTACGTTAGTTTAATAAAACACAATGTTTTAAAGCATTGTTAAGTTCTATTTTTTGTTCAGAAAAATTTCTTTGATTTCGTACTTGTGCTAAGACTAATATTAAACCATGCCTATAATATAACCTTATTCAATTTTATTTATTATGAAAAAAATATTACCTTAAGTTTATTCTAAATTTTCTCTCACTTTCCTTTATTTTCTACGTGAGTCAGATAAGCTTGGTCTTTATCCAGTGTGGTAGGAAGGGGTGTGAGGATTTGACGTAACCTAAGTTTGCAATGATGTCACGAGTGACCTGCGAGCCAACTTCACCGTGTTAAACCACACAATGTAATGTATTAGTGCGCACGTATTTCACGTGTATACAATTACAACGATTTCAAATAATGATCTTACAAGAATCTTTGAAAATATATTAAACTGTATTCTCAAAGATTGGAAAACTATCATCAGTCATCAACAACACCCTTTCAAACATAATTTCAGTTCTAATTATACACATACACGCATACTTAGCGGTTTTATTTGATTTATGTATTTAATTAATACTATTTACGTACAGAAAAGTAGAAAAAGGTTAGCTTTGTTTCTCAAAATTCTTTAGTTCTGAAGAATAACCGGTCGGGATAGCGTATTCCTTTGGGAGTTACAGGAGCTATTGATATTACGTCACTGCAAATTTAGGCTGTAAGGTGCACCAACTGCAAGTTCGTGAGGGAAGCAAAAAGCCAGTTAGTTACGGAACTGGTCTCTGGGATGACGGCTCTCGGGAAACGCTCCTCCTACGTCATGTAAACGAAATGTCTTGTTATATTAATTTTTATAACACAATACTCAAAGTTATGTGGACAAATTGGAGGGTCCTTTTTTTGATACCATATTGCGAGATAACTAACGACATGTACATCTTTGCATTTGTAAGCATTGGATGAGCGAAGATGTTATTAAAATGATACGTTTCAACAATATTAATCTTCAAATTAACACAGAAAAGTTCACAGCCACCGTGACCGGGTCTCGAACCCGGATCTACAAGTTACCGGTTGGATATGCTGTCCATTACAACCGTTGCAGTGTAATGAACAGATTACTCAACCTTCAATTGGTAGATCCGTGTTCGAGTCACGGTCACGGCTGCTGTGGATTTTTCTGTGTTAATTTCAACATTTACGATTCACAACGGTTTCTTGTGGGAAAACATAACAACATTAAGTTTAATATTATTATTCATTTTTATCCAAGATTTAAACACCATGGTGGGGTAGCTGTTTTTGTTCACTGCGCTCTTGATCTTGTAAAATTAAAAGTTACAAACTGTTGCATTGAAATGCGTATAGAGGCTGCTGCTGTAGAAATTACCCAAAATAATGTTACGTAGTTTAAACATAAAGACCCATTTTAGGTAATTTTAATACATTAGTAAGGAAAAATGGGTCCTAGATACACTACCTTTGTAAACAATTTTATTAAGCTATTGTGGTGATATACAACTTAATTGGCTCATGCTTCCAAAAAAGAATACTGAACTTTAAATATATTTTAGAAAGACATGACTTACAAAGTATAGTAATATCATTCCGAGAACAGCTGATAACTGTCAAATTATAATTGGGGGAAACGAAAAAAAATGCATTTCCAAAACTCATCAACGTGTTTTTTCTTCAGACTCGCTCCTCTTTTCTATTGATGTGAAGAAAAGTTTACTGTGTTCTAAACAGAATAATAACTCACAGGATGTTTTCGAAATACAACGTTATTTTTTTTTTTTAATTTATTGCCTCATGAGTTCTGGGTTCGCATATAATGTCAAAGATGCAGATGAGAAATTTAATTGTTTTATGGACATCTTCTTATACTATTTTAGTATAACTTTCCCGTGATGTCTATTGAAGACACAAATGAGAATAAATACAGGCTATCGTTATTAATTAAAAATTCCAAACATAAACTAATGCAATTCAATGTAACAGACTACTAGTAAAATGATTTTCTAATAATTTGCCAATTCAGCTGCTTGATTACACAAAAAACATACAAGAAAGTTGTACAAGCGGCTAGAAAGGTCCATTACGATCGTTTAATTAATAGGTCTTACAATGAAATTTAAACGGAGTGAAATTTAATTAACCAAAATATAAAGCAAGAAGCAGGAAATGAAATTCATTGTGTTAGAGTACGCATTAAGCCCCAAAGATCTCTCAGAAACATTTAATAGTCTTTTTCTTGGCACTGCTACATTTTTGAAGACCGTAACCATAGAACGTGGAATCAGGTATCGAAATAATCACATTTTATTTGAGCAAATCCAGAATCCAGAAAAATCATGACTTTGGAATACTTGAAGTATCGAGCTAAAAGCTCATGACTTCCATATGATTGTTAAAGAGACGTGATGTAATTTAGTAAATTTATTGATTAGCGAGCAACTGTCGCATCCCAAAGGCAGTGAATGTAGATCTAGTGAGACGAGGTAGGGAGGAAGGAAGACAATGATGTGTAGCGAGGCGACGATGGTAAAATAAGTTCAGTGAGGCTGAGGTGGAATAAAATCCTTCCATGAAAAGTTGTGATCATGAGGTGGAACTTAATGTGGAATCTTGAATTTCAGACAGGTGATCTGTGTTGTGGGTGACTAGGTTATCTAGGATGAGGCATGCGGTGAGTGTGACGGATATGTTGGGCAGTGCCCAAGGTGTTCAAAGTATGGTGAGGGGAATTTTGAATGCGAGCCCAGAAGGAACGGCATTGAAAATCGATGACATCTGTTAGCATGGGTATGGATAAGTCGTCGTGAAGTTGCGCAATCCGGGTGTCTCTGCTGTGTCCTGTAATCATCCTGGCAGCTCTATTTTGAATGCGCTGAAGTTGAATAAAGTTGGATTGTGCAGTATGTTGCCACGCAGGGGCAGCATATGTCAGAAGAGACCGGATCATCATTATGTAGGCGTTCAGTTTGGCTTCTATTGTAAGGTCACGGCTGCGAAGTATGGGATATAGTGCAAGGAGACGAGTGAGTGCTCGACTAGCAACAGATTTCAGGTGTTGACGAAATAGTAAAGTTCGGTCCAGGTCGACTCCTAGGTAGCGTGCTGATGGACTGTACGGAAGTTGCGTACCAAAAAGAGTGAGAGGCTGTAATAGGCCGGTGTAGCGTTTGGAGAAATGAACAACGGTGGTTTTGTCTGCGTTTAGTTTCATTCGCCATTTAGTCGTCCAGTCTTCTATAGAAGTAAGGTGACGTTGTGCATACAAGTGAGTGTAGCGTAGGTTATGGGAAGTAGCGAAAATGGCGGTATCGTCGGCGAAAGTAGCTAGTTTGGTATGTAGATGGGTCGGAAGATCAGAAGTGTAGAGATTAAATTTTGCAACGGTGCGAGAACAGATCCTTGAGGGACACCAGCAGTGATGGGATGTGTAACAGAGTCGTATCCATTGTAGGTGACACAGAAACTTCGGTTTTGCAAGTATGATTGTAGGATGCGAATGTACTGATCGTGAAAGCCCATTTTGCTAATTTTGTACAGCAACCCTCGATGCCAGACACGGTCGAAAGCTTTGGAGGTGTCCAGAAAGAAGCATGTTTCTAACTCCAGTTACGATTGAATAGGTACACATTTGATATTCGAAAGCTGTCCAATACGTCTTCAACAGATCTGGATTGAATTCCTTCTATTGTTATTGAAAGATGTATATAGCACCTATTTAGCTGGACACTAGCGTTATATCATTGGCGGCGTAAGGGGAACTAGCGGTGTCCTCTCCCCGGACCTCGCCTGCCGAAGGGCCCCTGTCGGTCACCGACATAAGTGAATAATTACTTGTTAAGATTAACTCATGAAGCACAGATGGTGCTCGGTGACGCAATAGCTATGCCGTTGTAGAACTTACTTGTGTGTTTGACTAATGGCTGTTAAGCACAGTGCCGGATCTAGGGGGAAAGGGGGCAAGCGTCCCGGGCGGCACGTTAGGGGGTGACAAACAGCTAAAAATAAAAAAAATAGAAGCTCTTAAAAAAGGAACTAAAATCGCCTATTAAATTGAAATGGACCTAAACGTGTTCAAAATTTCAATACCGGCGCACTAAGACATGTTTTATGTTATTCCATACAATCTACCTTCATCTCTAAAATTCAAAACTGCGATTCAAGTCAGATAGGCAGGTCTACTGCCTTACTGGAGTTAGTAACAGCGATGCCACGACAGGCTCCAGAGAAGATAACAAAAGTACACTACGTGATGCGAGACAATGTTGTGACCGTCGCGTCGGCCGGTCGTGTTGTTTGGCTAAAAGATGATGGAAAGGGCAGCAAAAAGGCGTGGAAAGGGCCGCAAAATTTAACTTTGCCACCATAGGAAAATTTCTAGATCCGGCACTGGATAAGCATGACTCTTCAAAATCTGAATAACCATTTTCACGTCAGTATAGGTTACGGCGAGTGAGCGAATAAATATCTGACTTGGCAAGTGAGCCGCCGTGGAGCTCCCAGCTTTCCCATGTGGCTCCCAGCTTTCCCATGTGGCTCGGAATATGGAAAGTGAGATTCCTGCCAGCAGTAGCAGTGGGCGCTCAAGATTGTGTTCTCGAACGGGGATCAATCAAGTTCACTTGCTCCAGGCACAAGATTGCGTTGCGCCACCACTGTTATAAATAGTTCTTTTCAGTCAGGTGTTTTTCCAAGAAGACTAAAAATCGTATGCTATACATTTATACAAGAGAGGAAGTATAACAGATATGCAGAAATATCGTCCTATTTCAATTTTGTATAATTTTTTTTCAATAATGTCTGAATACGCTCTGTTGGCACTGTAATAATATTAATGAAATGGAAATATAGTTTGATCATTTATATTATTTACATATATTTGTGTTACAAATTGTTCTTTTATAGTGAATTTTTTCCTGTTTGGGTCTCAGATCAAAGAATACCTCTCGAATGAGTCGCCGAATGATCTCAGACCTAAGAAGGTCTAATTAATATTTCAAAACGCTTAAATACATTTCTATATTAACGTAAGTTGATTTCCTTGTGTCAACGTGAACAGGAAGTTTCATACACCATAAATAAAAGCCAACATGCCGTAGATGTGTTTATAGATTTTTCAAAGGCATTTGACAACGCACATCACTTGACTTTATTATCGAAACTACATCAGCATATTATCAGAGATGTATCATATAACTGACTTTTATCGTACTTGAGTAATAGAAAGCAGGTAGCATTAATTTCTAGAGCTCTTAATGAGAGAAGAATGACACTCCATTTCTCAGTGGATGTTCCTCAGGGTACTATTTTGGGACCAATCTTTTATTTGGAATGTCAATTCATAGATTCAGAAAATATAATTTTATACACTGATAAAGTAAATGTTTTAGTTACTAGAAAACTCATCAGAAACTAACTCAAAATCAATCTTTGAGAAATTAATAGAATGGGATTCAATAAACAATCAGATTATAAATATAGATAAATAAATATTGCTATGTTCTCCTTCTCGGAGCCACATACGTTTCCTATCATTGTAATGGGTCTACTTATTTGTATCCTACTTTTAATACTTCTAGCACCCTTGTACACGAGAGAAAGAATCTGTCCTCTTATGGCCCTTAGGCATCTTTGGCTCAGACTGAGGATATTTTAATATATTTATCTTTCAAACCAAGCATTTACAATCTAAGTTGAACAAAATTGGAATAGCAGAATTAGCACTAACAGGAAAATAGCCTAGTTACGTCCCTGAGCTATAGTTATATTCAAATATAATGTATATAGACAAATATAGAAGCAGTCCCAAAAAATGACTTTATTGACGATCTTTTTTTCATCTCGATTATTCACTACTTAGCACATCTTATGCACCTCTTGTTTAGGTTTAGCAAAAGTAAAGGTTCTTACGTTAAAAATGTACAAAAACTTTATATTTACATTAGCAAAGTAATATATCTTATTAGCGCCCTTGTACATGACAGACAAGTTCCATCCACTTAAGTCCTGTAGGCATCTTTGGCTCAGACCATGGAAACAAATAATGCTTCAAAACTTTGTCAGAAGCAGAGTACAAGAAATAATGTTTTAAGTACTTCATTCATCATCAAAAATGTCGTCAGGCAGGGGACCGTAAAAGTAAAAGGTACATCACTATGTCACAAGGTATGTTATTAATTTCCGTTTTCCTCACTTTGGCGCCGAAACGTAGCGGACCCGCTGGAGATGGTGCCCTTCAGAGGAGTACACCCTGTTTTGGGGAAGGGAAGTTTGGGAAAGGCAGGAGCGAAGGCCGTTTGACGTGCTCACAGGGATATATATTATTTTATCTTTATTTTTTAATAATTATATTATTGATTGTGAATATTATGAATTTGCCTCATAATCATTAACTACAATATGGTCGATCGATGATCAAGACACGTATGTGCCATACCCGACATTATATATGCCCAGTCGTTACGTACATCCATTTGAGGTACATACAACTTTATACTATTGAATTACAAATACACAATTTGTTTAAACTCAATTGTAAATAATTATTTATCGAATTTGAATACTATGCTGATAATCCAACAACGAAAATAACCATTTAACAAAACATAAAAAAGATACTCAGTTCGCTTTCCCATAGACAGAAGTAGAGACATCTAGCATTTTACTCCCGAAACTTTTAATATACATAAATGTGCAATGTGCACTCCGAACTGCTCATGTTAATCAAGTCTTCATTTTAATCAAGCCACAAATGTACAAAATAAAATATAAAACAATAACTTAATTCAATTAAACGATTTTTACGAAACAATTAATATTTCATTTGCTTAGACAATAGGCCATATCATCATAATAGTACATTAATTTTTGAAATAATCTTGAAGTTAATTTTTGGTATAACTATAAACGAAAAGCTGAAAATGGGATAATCATATTTTGAAATTAATAAAAAAAAAAAAAAAAAAAATAAACGGTGTCTGCTTCATCATGCACAATCTATCGATAAACTCTGCTTGCATTATAATAAATTCTACGCTCTTATTAGCTTCGGGATATAACGAATTTTGAATTGCCCTCAAATTTCGGAGGTACATAAGATGTTAATGTAAATACTTTTGTATAAAAAAGAAGATTAGCACTATTTTACCTTTTCTCATATATTGAGAGACATTGAGACACTGATGAGCCTTATGCATCACAGGTCATGATGACCTGTGTGTACTACACAGACGAGTAAAATTCTATACTATTCTATCCCATAGCCTTAAATCATGCTCTCTCTCTCTCTTCTCTCTCTCTCTCTCTCTCTCTCTCAGGGTCACCCACCCACCTGTATATAATTTCTAACCATGTCCTTTAATATTGGACGTCTGAAACTTTTAGTAAAATAGCGATAGAAATGTGAAGAGAACTTATCCTCAGAATCTTGTTCAAGATTAAATACAGTGTTTGTTTAATGTATGTAAACTCTGGGTTTCTGAAGTTAACCATAGCTACTTTGTAAGGCCGCCGGTCTGTCGTTGCATATACTGTATGTATGGCGGATGTTGTTCTAAAAGCATGTTTTCTTTCTTTTGAACCTTTCAACAAGAAAGGCTTCAGAGAAGACCAAAAATAAAGTGAAATAACTACTAAAGGAAACTTCTTCCTTCGGACAAAACTCTTATGGTTTTGAAAACATGACCAAAGTTGTGATATGATGGTGGTTTTGTAACGGGTTGTTTCTCATCTTTTTTTTTCTAAAAGGAAAAAGAAACTCATGTTTCTTAGGAACTTGAAATCCAGCCACCTTTGTGTTAACATATTTTTCTAGAACTTCCAATGAAGGAGAAAATTATACATGTATATCATTCTTGGTTTCTCAAATAGTCTTAAAGGGGGGGGGGGAGGAGGAATATAAACTGTGTAAAAACTTCGGCTACTGTTTTACGAGGAGACTTCCCTTTTGTCTATCTGTTTGCCCTACTTCCCATTTTTCCTACTAATGTCAGGTTTCCGTCGCAATATTTCCCTCAAAATACTAAGAACTTTTCCCGATTTTTGTAAAAATTTCTCGGATTTTGAATTTTCTTTAAAAATTAATGGATTGTTTTTAAAAAAAATGTGTCAAAAAGATTCATCAAAATTTCCCGATTTTTTTTCCTTTTACCTTCTTGGACCAGATTTTCCCGCTTTCCGGGAAATTTCCCTCCACCTGACAACAGTGTCCACCTACCACGCAGATTAGCACCTCAGCTACAGATACTAAATAGAAACAAACTCCAGATTTGAAACCAGTGACCTTGATTAGCTCGCCCTTTTCAATCTAGTGACCCTACAACTAAATAGAGAAATACGCACATATTCGCTTTTTGCTGTTTGAAAATTAATAGGCGCTCTAAGACTTATTTCTTATTCTGACCTCAAATTCCAAAGCTACTGTATTTCTTTCTCTTTTAGGAACAATAATTTGTGCCAATTGCGTAAGTCTACATGACATTAGAATCATTTTTTATTATACTTGTTGCATGATAATGCCCAAGCAGTCTAAAAGTTCTAGGACTGGTATCAGGGTGCTCACAGGGATTAAATTCAGGGTGTGCTCGGCAGGGTTGAGCCTACCCACCGCTTTTCTAGGAGGGCTGGAGCTCACGCACCACTTTTATCGCACTCTATAGATCTTGTGTTTCTATATACTATGCACATAATATATCTGTCGACAATTAGGCGATAATATTTGGTCAATCACGACTCAATGACTAGGAAGGGATTCACTTCTTAGAAACGATATTTGGATGAGAGCCCTCACACCGATCGGCTAAGAATGTAATCCTTGGCGTGCTCACCTATCATGTACCGTGATAGTAACAGCAAACTTATATGTAGCGACACGCAGTGACTTGTCATACACGGGAAATGGTAAGCTTACGACGGAGAAGTGAAGTAGAACGGGACAATTTGTGTAAGATGGTCAAATGTCAGCGGTGAAATGTGGTCAGACACAAACGCAGTAGAGAACGAACATAAAGCTTTCTCAGAATTGGGGCAAATTTGCTACCGGAACCTTGTATATGATCCACTAGGTATATAATTATATGGAAATGAAGCCATTATTCGCTGTTGCATCTTTAAGTTTGACCGCCTCTTCGCAGACGTTAGAAAACTGATCGAAGACGACTAGCGTGCAGGTCGAACGCTGACAGTGAGAATAGTGGTTGTGGAACGTTCCAGTCCATGTAAATCGTTTCCAGATCATCGATGTCATTGAAGCAACAGAAAGTATCAGTCAGAGCTACTGTCACCCTATTCTGACAGAAGATTTGAACATGGACCGTGCGGCACAAAAGGTCGTTCGGCACACGTTAATGGACAACCCAGCGTAAAGAGAGTATGACTCTTTGCAGAGTCCTGATTTACAACGCGGACTACGATGTTACATTTCTGCAACGCATCATTACAGGTGAAGGAATCTTGTGTTTTTCGGCTACGATCCAGAACTGAAGCCGCAATTAGCGACCTGAGAATCGCTGCTGTGCCGGTGTAGCGAACGACGCCGTCAGAACAGGGCCAAAGGCAAAGTCATACTCAAAATTATTGAGAGGCCTTTGGCATTGAACACATAAAAGTCATCTCCGAAGGGGTGCTACTGTGAACAAACAAAGGTATGTGTAAATTCTGCATCTTCTTTGTTAATCAATTCGCCGGTACCTTCCTGAACCGTGGGAAACAATACTTGACTTTTCCTACAAGACGATGCTTTCACGCATCACTCCATTCTTGTACAAAACAAGCTGGCTAAAAATCATTACATCCTGCATGCTTCCCGAACCTGCAATCATGTGATAATTTCCTCTTCACTCTGTTGAAATAAGAGCTTTGAGGATGGCATTTCTATTCATCGAAGGAAATCATCAGCGTATGAAAGTAGGCCTTACGTGCGACTACACCAAACGCTTCCTGTCAGGAGTGTTTCCAGCAGTTGTACTGGTCTTGGCAACAGATAAAATCGTTTTCATGTTGATAGCACTGTTGAATGTCCGCTTCTTTAACGGATTATTCAACGATTACACGTTTAATCTTTGATAAAATTTTGAGTAGAACGTTGAAGAGGCAGACATTCAACGTTATTATCAATCTGAAATCAAAGTATGTGCTGGCGAAGTAGTGTGCAGTAAAGGAACTTTAAATTATCTTTGCTAATTTAAATTAATTATTAAATTAATTTATCTTTAAATTAAATGATAAATTATATTTGCGCCCACGCCTTACTTGCTAGCCCAAATCTGAGACCATTCCTGAATTTAGCAACAAAAAGTCATTGTAAGACACCAATTTTAAAAACAAACAGCTTTCAATAATAGTAAGATGTACATTTGCGTACCCAATGCTTTTCTAAATTGACATATTTATTAATCTCATAATACGCCTATACAGTAACTTCCTTTATATCTAATGTATATTGGGGCCGCGGTGCTCAATGGTGCTAATCTCTTGTGCTTGGGGTCACCAGTGCGATCCCCGCTCGTGTGATCTGTGCTTTGTGATAGGTTTCCTCGGGGTTCTCCAGTTTCCTCCCACTTTCTTCATTCTACCAGTCATCTCATCATCCATCCGGCCTGAGCAGAAAGTTGTCTAAAGGCCTTAAAACTGAATTCAAAATCTAATGTATTGTGTTGGTGCGAAAGACATGTCCACCCCAGATAAGTTATGTCCAAAGGACAAAAAAAATGAAAACTACATTACCTGGCTAATCAAAGTAGTCACCGCCTGTAGCCACACACTGGGATTCCCATTGCTCAGCCAAGGATCAGATTTCGTGGCGAAACAAATTAGAGTCTGCGATCAGAAGAAATCCTCTACTGCACCTCCCGATCATCATAGAGGGTCTTCCATGCATGACAAGTGACCTCAGTCTATCCCTGTGTTATGTTGCTGAGGTGCGTTTCTAACCATGCATCAAAGCGGACGTTTCATTAGCACGAACCCAACATGTTAGAAGTTTTTTTTTTAATGTTTTGTCAATCTATTTTCAAGCCAGAGTTTCCGAGAATACACCATCGAATAGAAGACATTTGATTTCTTCTTTTTAGATCAAAGAAAACATTGTATTTTAACAATAATGTTGCGAGATATAGAAATCCCCTTGATATATCATAAATTGCTGCCTTTTGTTACAAAACAGTCATCAATATCCACTGAATTAAGCACTAAAAAGTCTTACAGAGAAGATTGTATACAACTAAATAAGGGAGAAAAATCAAGTATATTTCATTTGATAGTTTTTTTTTTTTGTTTTTTTTTTTAAAGAGAAACAAAGTTTTCTCGTATTGTCTGTTCAGACAGTAACAGCAGACAGCTTTGGCGTGCCTTTTCCTTTCCACATAACTAGACCAACTACCTCTCTACAAAACTTGGAAGTAAAGATCATTAGTCGTATGGAAACCGTCTTCTCTTTGTGTGTTGAGTGGAAAAAAAAACGGAAGGAAAGAATACTATAGTCCAGTACATTTGACTCTCACAAAACTTCGTAGTGACTTCTTGGAAACTTCTTTCTGTCCTTTTTGTGTGTAAGGAAGTATAAAAAGTGGGAAAAGAAGATGAGAAAGAAATATTACGAACAAAGTTTCTGAAGTGTAGTAAGATCATATGAATAAAGACAAAAGTTGTGAAGTTGTAGAAAGAAGATGATTCGCTAAAAAAAAAAAAAAAGAAGATGAAAGGACACCCGGCAGATGGAATCAGACTATAAAATAAAAAAAAGAAAGGAAAAATGTTGTCAAAGAATGTCTCTCCAGAGATCAATTCAAAGAACATATGGTCAGCTTTTTCTAGATCGTTAAATGGCTAACCTCTTCTTATGCAGAAAGGATTTCCATTGACGTTATTATAGCAATGCAATAGAATAGAAAATGAATTGCCTGAAGTTGTCCCTGAACGGAAAAAAAGTGCTGTATATTTTCTGCACTACAACAAGTCACCTTCCCATTAGTACACATACGAGAAATACTAGTTGTCTTCACGTTGATAATGATGTTGAATGTCTGCCTTTTCAACGGTTTACTTAACGATTACACGTTATTTAAACGTTTAATCGTTAATCCCAGCGGCCGACCATCTTGATTGAGGCTTTTCCCGTGTTTTCCCTCTCACCACAGGCAAATGCCGGAATGGTACCTTCAACTTAGGCTCTGGCTGACACCTTCCTGGATGATTTCCCCCTCTCCTATCCCGTCTTGAGCCTTAGATGACAGAAGACGATTAATAAATTCAATTCCACGTTGAAATGTTGATACAATTTTTAATACAACGTTGACGGGGTGAACATTCAACGGTGTTATCAATGTGTTATCTAAACGTTTAAATCGTTGAAATAACGTCAAATATAACTTAATGTTATATAAATGTATGACTGCACCATTTGTTTGAACAGGCAACTGGTTGCCACGGTAACACAGAGGAACATAATGTAGGACCTAATGATGAAGATCAAAAAGCCCTTGAACACGTCAAGAGTGCATATAATGACAAGGTTTTGACCTGGTGACTCACTAAGAAGAGAGAAAGACAGCAAGACTTCAATTGTTTTGTGTGATACAAAAATGTTTGCGAATTTAAGTCCTTGAATCTTCTATTAAGTAAATATTCCAAAATTTTCGTAAGAAAGCGTATTTCAAGATTAAAAACCGAGATGTTGACATAATTGAAAGTTTTACATGACTTAAGTTTTCCTGAACATTCACAGGGATTTCAAGTTCTATTTAGAAAAGTTTGTTCAAAAAGATCACGAGAAGTTTGAAATTTCTGAATAATTTTCATCTTGCTTTTAAACTACGCATACAAAGTAAAGTATGTCGCTAGAGTAGTTGAAATAAAGTTTGGCAGATAGAAAGACGGAAAGTTTCAACAAATAGATCAGATAAACCGTTATTTGTGGTACAGGACAATTAGGAATTTTCGTCATAGTTACAAATACCGTAAAAACCTTATTAATTGTCTTTTGGGATATGCCTTGTTTGCATAAAAAATTTATACAGCGTACAAGATGTTTTATTTTTTTTAAGAAAAGCATATTTTTAAAAGGCTTTTTTATTTATTTTTATTATTGGGTATAAAAGTATCTAGAAATATGGGAAAGGTTTTAAAAGACATGACAACAACATTATCTCACATAATAATAACGTAACATATCGTAAGTAGGCAACTCTTATACCTAGTAACTTCGTCAATAATGGTTTGTATAATGTTTTATTTTTAGAAATAAATATAATTTAAACTTGGACATATCCGCTTTTTTGCAACTATATTTAGACTCATGGACTGGGTTTGTAACACCTAGAAGCAATCAATCTCTGTACAAAAGGAAATATTTTTAGTTTAATAACAAAATTGAAAAATTGTGTATATTTTAACGAAATCTGTACACCTGCTTGTAACGGGATATCCTGTTTTATGAAAAATAATTAAATCGGAAACCGACATAGGGAAGTAATTTGTTGTTTGTTTTTTTTTAATTATTTTTTATAGTTTGGGTGGTCTCACGCCAAAGTGAACTAACTCCAAGTTTCTATTTTTTGGTTAAACATGGGAATAGCTTGTAAATTATGCATCCTTTCTTATGCAAGAATGAACCAGGTCATATGGTAAAATTATAATTTTGTATGATAGAATTTTTGTTTGGCATGTGGTTAGCAACAGGACGACAGAACGAACTAAAGACGCCGTCAAGATGACTTCTTCGGTAGTTGGTTCCAAACGAAGTCTGCAAAATGTGCGTGAATTATGCAGAAGAGGACAATTCTGATATAAGTTGTGGATCTCCTGACGGCTATGAGCCTGATTGTAATACGGAAACATCTGAGACAGGTGAGCATATTTTTTATTTTTTTTTATTGTTCGAAACAGATCAAAACAGTAATATTATTTTCCTCGTTGTGTATTACGAATTAGAGTGAAACTGTTCAGATGCCGAAGTGCACTAACGTTTAAAACCAGTCTGCGCATGTTCTCGTCAGTGGTACACCACATGTATAACAGTGTGGCAAATCTCACAAATTTAATACACACTAAATAATAAAATTATTAGGTATTAGTAACCTAATACGGAATAGTATACTTATTCCCAATGTGCAATTTGCATTTAGTTCATTTTGGCGTGTGAGGAGTATGAAAACTTTTCAACAGTTGCTCGGAAAAAAGACTGATTGTAAGCAATGAATGTGACTCTCAGATTGCTGATGTGTGAACAATTTTCGAGCTGACAAAACAATAGTAATTTTAATGTTAAACTTAAGTATGTTGATCAACTGCCAACCTGAATTCTAATCCGTTCAGAGTTTTCAAAGAATTATTACAAAGCAAAATTTTGAAATTGTCATAATACATCTTTTATACCCGCAACTCGTATCCTGAATCTTTTCTCTTCGTTACTCACCCATGTCTGGAGAAAAGTAAAATCCTCGACTCTTTCCATGTCAGACTTCCGGTACTTTTTAGGTTTGTTTCCTTAGCAATCGTCGAACACAAGTCCTACTTATGCGAAGAATTGGATTTAGGGTCTTGCACTGCAACAGAATTATTGTTTTCTTAATGCAGTCAGCTAATGTCAGGAATCTGATGGAAGAGCCGAAGGATTTTACCTGTAGACAGTCCTCTATGTTCCTTTATCATTAACGTCTTCGTTTTTTTGTTTTCTTGTTGAAAAATGCTTTGTAAAACGTTCTGACAGTGTAATCGCTTTATGTCTGCTATTATTGTGTACTTTCAGAGTCGTCCACACAAGAAACCAGTAGGGCTACCAGGATAAATCGGCATAGAAAGGGCGATCCCTCTAAATGGAGGAAAAATATTCGTAAAGACAGCAGACGCAAGGGTAAGGCATACGTCTCTGTATCCGGAAAGTCTATCGCTGCCAAAGAGTTCGTGGACTTTAACTGTTCTTGCAGATATTCGTATGTGGCTAAGGTAAGTGCTGAAGACAGAAAAAACTCTTTTGGCGTTTTTACAATGCCGATTCTTGGGAAACACAAACATCGCTCATTGTAGGAGCTGTTCAAAGCAAGCCTGTTGCACGAAAGCGTTCAAAAGGTTCAACAGGTCATGTCAAGAGAATGTTTAGTAGACCATTCTATATACCAACTCAAACAGGAAATGTCTACGCTACAGATCAAAGAGGTGTGTCATAAATTTGCTGAACCTGGTCACTCTTACTTGCCAATGATAGTGATTTGGCTGACATAGAACGAAAATTGAAATAATATCATCCTGAAATCTATCACCCCCAGCCAATGGCATGAATTAATTTCAAACGCAAGAATTAAGAAAAACAAATTCAAAGTCATTAAAATGGAAAGGAGAGACTTCAAAAGTACAGCTGTGCTTACAGAACACATGGTGAACAGAAAGAGCAGCGCCAGTGGAGAGAAAGTAGAATGGCTCCGTATGAAGATCATGCGATTTAGAAGGGACAATCCAGGTGTTATGGAGTTCAAGTACACACATAACGACATGGAAGCATTTATGCCTGTATATTTAAATAAAAGACCGAGAGGACGACCAACAAATGTTTTGAACCTGTCCTGTATCCCCGAGGTAGAAGATTGACTACTGAGAAGTTAAAGGACTTACAGAGCCTATACTGCAATTCGTTCCACCCATCTACCACTCATAACAATCTCCAAATAAATGACGAGGCACAGTCTACATCTGAATACAGTGACACGGAGTTAAAAGTTAACAAACACTCCATGGTGTGTTCTTCAATAATAAAAAAACAAATTATTATTATTTTGCACAACAAACTGAAGACATTTTTTATTTTTCTATTTTATTATACATTTCAAGAGTGTTGTGGCTTGCAGAAAATACAATACTGTCAGTGTTCTCTCTTCGTATGTATGGCAAAACAAATGCAGAAGTCTTATGCCATAGTGAACTAAGTCACGAATTGTATTAATATTATTATATTGTGCACTGGTATTCTGTTGCTGCACCCTTGATATTCACTGAATTTAAAAGTTTAATATTTATAAAATAAGATAGAAATAAAGTTAAATTTCCAAGCCTTACGTAAATTATTAACAGAACTGAAACTTTAAGCCTCCATTTCTCAAAAAAAAAAAAAAAAAATTGCCGGTTGGTTCACTTTGGAATGAGACCATCCGTTTAAAAAGAAGAGAAAAGAAATAGTTTTTATTGCAGTAGTAATAGTTTGTTGTTTTCGTTTTAGTAGTAGAAGAAGGCAAAGGGAAAAAAGTAGAAAAGTTTTCGAACACATAATTTTTACTTTAAATCATAACAGGCAAAATCTTTCAGGTAGAGGAAAAGTACAGATTCATTGCAGTTTTCAGCAAAATTAAGATCTTAACACCATCTGTTGCTACTCAGAGGTACTGTACGATAAACTTGTCGCTTTCGAAAGAAGAGATTCTATCAGGGCGCCAGGATATTCAGTTTGGGAGTGGTGTAAAGTCAAAATTAAGAGAGTGTAAGTGGAGTTTTGCACGGTTTCTACCGATTTTTCACAGCAAATTTGTAAGCTGAAGGGGGGGGGGGTCCAGAATTCGGGGAGTGACAACCCCTACAGGGGAGGTCTGGCGGAATCACTGTGGTAAATAAAGAATAAAAATGTTGTCAAGAGTTTCTATACATACATAATTTAAATGTTTAAAACGCTTCGGAAAATATCGTAAAATGTTGATGACCCGTTTCTGGGCAGCGGAGGTTAAAGGTATAGCGCTCACCTCGGGTGCTAGGGATCGTCGGTTCGTGCTTATGCCATGTGGGCTTTGTGGTGGACAAACACCGTGTGCGTGGGTATTCTCGGAAGTCTTTCGTTTTCCCCCACTTTCTTCATTCCACCAATTATCCATCATCATCCAGTGGCCTGAGCCAAAGTTACCTAAAGAACTTGCAAAATTAAATTTTTAATAAAAATCAATTAACCCTTTTTTCTGTATCCTTCATTTGTTATTAATATTACGTTATGGGGGAAGTCGAATAGATTTAAAAAAAAGCTTTGTTTTTTTTTTAAAACCCGATTACTAACAATCGATTTTTTTTATCCATCCCCAGACTATCTATCTATCTGTCTGTCCGTCTTCTATGTGTATGTATGTGTCTTCGTCACCTTCCTGGCTAAACTACCCCCGCTAGTAGACTTATAATTTATTTATTATTCAACAGCTGTAGCTGTTTCATTTATTGCTATGACAACGCTTGTACATGTATATAGCTACTGTACTATACAAGAAGCAGGCCTAATATGGGTATTTCCTGCTACACTCATACCGGAGTAATATGAACCAGAATTGACAGCTGTAAAATCTTTTTGTAGCTGCTAGGTAAAACGTAAATGATGTCATAGCGGGGGGGGGGGGGATGGTCGTGTTGCATTATGTTGGAAGTTAGTTGTGTGTGTATGTGGCAGATGAAGGTAATGTTCAGTGGAAACGTCAGCACTGACACCATCAGCAAAGCTACCTGGATCCACTTAATGTCAAAATTCGGCGACGTCAATTGAGAAAAGCCTATGTTGGATTATAACCTCTGACAGTGACGCGAATATGGAAGGGGGAGGGTGAAGATTCGTTGTCATAGCAACCTCTTGTATAATTTAAGCAAACGCGGGAAAGAACAGCAGCAGAGAGAAAAGGGGGTGTGAGTAGATAAGGTGCTTTTTTTTTACAAGCGAGAGTGTGCGTTTCTATTTACTACCAGCGAAGCCCGTGTTTCTTTGTTCCTGGTTTCCAAAACTCTCTTACAAGCCCATGTTTATATATTTTTTTCATCTTCTGCTCGATATTCATACTGAATGACCTCTTTCTTCGCACAGAGACACTCAAGGCACTTCGCGGCAACTGTATAACTTAGGAAAAATGTCATATCGTTTTATAGAAGATATTAAAACAGTATGAGATCACAAGGATGCAACATTTGTACAGATGCAACATCTGTTGTAATAAAATAATATTACAATAACAGTCTTAATTTGATACAACATAACTTTACTTCTCGCTAACGATATTTAATTTATCCTTTTTATTTTTAAGTATCATTTATGGCCCATAGACATCTATGGCTCAGACCGAACTAGCGTAGGGAAAAGGATGCGGGAAGAACCGGCCCGGACCCATGCTGTAGGTACCAAATCTTGGGCATTTGCATGGTGTAACTGAGGAAAAACCATGAAAAAAAACTCACAAGCAATATTTCCCAAGACATCCGGATTTGCTTGAAACTCCTGTAGTCGATAAAGGAACGAAAAGTAAGACTTACGTATTTTTTCTATCGGCCAACGTGGGGGTTGAAGGGGGGCAAACACCCCTAAATTGCGAACATAGGGCAATGCGACACCTTTTAGCAAAGTCATAACTACCAATGCATTTTTAGCATTTTTAAGTTAAAACAACAATGAGAAATAAATAAATAATTAATTTAGATTTTAAAATTCAAATTCGAGTTGTTGCAAACCAAAAATAGTAGGCAGTAGTATGACTTTTAATGTTGCGAAGATATTTTATTTACCCAGCACCAACGAGCGGACAAATCAGTCAGTTATCTATTAAAATACAACATTTGTAACAACAATCAGCTAGACCTATGTCCTTAATTTTAATAAAGAATGTAAGGGCTCATAACACTAAGAATGTTGCAAGATAAGAACGTAAGTGCTTTCCAGATTTTAGACTTCAAGTCCATTATCATTACATATAAGCGTAGTTGTATTTACTAAAGAATGAAGAACAGACTGATTGAAGAGAGATAATGAACTAAGATAAGTGTGCCGATTATGGCCCGGGTCCCCAATATGCCCCTCCCCCCTAGATCTCTGCAGCTTTCCGTTGGTGTTACTAGATGTCACCGTAAATTATATCCTCAGGAGAAGAGAAAGCATTTTCGCGAAACTCATTTGTTTGCGAGTGGCGTGAGCGGTAGCAGCTTCAGTTGAAGTGGCATATTGAGCAAGAAAAATATTTTGCTGTTATTTTAGTAAAGTAAATAATGTTTCGTTTCAGCATTTATTGTTGCAAACCTAATCAGTATAATGCATGGATAAAGTAGCTATGTGAGCATACGTGAACATAAAATGTGTGTGACGAAATGTATTTCATTGTGTAACTAGCAGACGCCAGAAAAAGTAAAGAGGTCAATAGTGTGCAATATGGTCCACCGCCATATTGGGCAACATGTTTTAAATGAAAGAATTGGGTATTTGAAATGTTTGTACTGAACACCCATCATCATAATGTTTAGTAATTAAAACGAAGATAATACCAGGTAATAAGGAAGCTATCAATTCCAATACAAAGAATAAGAAGAATAAAAGCAAAACAAAGTAAGTATCATCACGTTTAAAACGACCAGAATTTCAGCAACTGCTTCTAATAGTCCTGAAGAACCGACACTAAGTTGCTCTAAGTCTTATGAATCTTGGTTTTGTTACATTTGTCAGGCAGACAAGGCTGCAGACATGCATCTCTGAGTGTCGTAGCGCAAATACGGTCATGAAGAGTGTGTTGGAATCACCGTTAAAGATCACGGACCATTTCTTTGTTCCTCATGTGAAACGTGACGTTCTAAACTTCTTCGTTCGTGTTACACTTCTTATTTACTCATATTTTTTCTTCTTGTACATTCACTTGTTTGTCACAAATTTTGACATTTTGTATTAATACAATATTCTTGGTTTTACAATGTCAAATAAATTATGTATGCTTGCAATATATATCTCTCAGTATGTAGCATATATGAGTAATACAGAAAGATTACACATCACTTTTTCCATACGCTCTTATTTTCTATAGCGGGCCATATTGGGAACACCTTGTTCCCAATATGGCCTACTGACAACATTTTAGTTCTCGATTTATTAAATTTTTATACGTCATTTCTACAAAGCAGATTTATTTTTTTCATTTGTCCAAATAATCTCCCGAAGGTTCAGTCGATTCGCACGAATAAATAGTGAAAAAATAACAAAGTTAAGGTGGGCCATATGGCCATATTCAGACCCCATACCTTACTAATAGTATGATATTCTTTGTTGTAAGTGTAATGATGCAACCAGTATGTAAAATATGTCTTTGGCATCTTTATTCAGAAAGAGAAAAAAAAAACAATTCACAACGCTACAATGAGGTTTGGCATTGTCAAATTCACAGTATGAAATTCCGAAAGGTTTATTTAGAATATTCAAAATCTCTTCATTAAAATGTTTGGCAAGACTAATCGCTTTAACATCAGTTGTTAACGGCTCGTTGCCGTCTTGCTACTGCGATTTGATCAATATAATCTAGGTATAGCAAAATGTACGAAGAAAATCAGCGCGCAGTCCAAAGGTGTTCATTTTCGTCAAACCTCACTTTGAATTTCGTCCTCACTCTCACGGACTCTTACATTTTCGCTCAGCCCTCACGTTGCAATTTTACCTTCATCCTCTATTTGCAACTTACCCTCAACCTCACTTACCCTCACATCTTCGCTCAGCCCCTACACACCCTCATGTTGCAACTTTACCCTAACTCACACTCAAGCGGTGAGGATATGCGAGGGTGAGGTAGATGAATAATGTAACTTCTGTTTGGATAAGTTATACAAAAATTGCAAACTAGTTTTCAACATTTCCGAAAGAGTGTCTCTTTATATCGTTATGTAAAACAGTTTTGTTTCAAACAATACCTACTTATGTAGTCTCCATACAAATAGCGTGCTCTATTTTGCCTAACAGCTTACCTCCCCATTTTGTCCAACTGCCTAAGTTTTAGGATTTCAAAATGGCTCTAGTCAGTAAGTTGCACAAGATGAAAAAGCTATCACTGTATTACACCTACATAATTGAAGGGGGCACGATTAAAACAACAGAATCCAAAAACTGAAAATGAGATTATAATAGCATCTTATTGCTCTATTATAGAATGTCCATATGGCAAGTAATAAAGGAAAATACTCAACTGAGTCAGGAGTTATTGGCAATTGAAAATGCCTCTCTGCTGCATACAGTAATTCATTTCCCACCTGGTTGACAGCACCATCAGTCTGAGCTGGGGGGCACACCTCTCAGTTCTAACGGACCTCTTCGTTTTGTCTACTCAAAATCTAAATTAAAATCTACTCTAAATTTTCTTGTGTTTTGCTTCTGGATTCATAACTATATTATACTCTCTTCCAGTCACTTTTTTATTTCATATAAAATACTTCAAACAGTGAAACTTAGTGGAAGAACTAAAAATTCTTCGTGTAACTTGCCGACTCTTGTTTCATACGTATCTTGTATCACTTTAGAAATGGTTTTGTTGGAGAAATAATGGTTTCCGCGTCTCATCTTCTTATGCAGTAAATCCTGTCTTTATTGTTTTCTTTTTTCGAATTTAATTTTCAAATAACGTGAACGGTGGAATGCCAAATGTTCTAATCGCCAAATGCCTCAAGGTCATATTTTAAATTCGTTTTAAGTGTCAATAAGTTTTATAAACAATTGACATTCATAAAAGTAGAGTATTATTTGTATGTGCCTGTTTGTATAGCTGGAACTGGTATTAGCTCTGTAGCAACATTCCATTTTGGTACTTACAACGTTTAACTTGTTTCGTTTTTTCATATATTCTGTATCACTTACCTCTTTTTGATGCATGAAAACTATCTTGAGGAGAGATTTTTTCAATTTGTGCAAACAATCTGGAGCGCGGTAACACACTTCGGTCCGAGTTGATGCGGTCGACAGCGTAGCGGAATGCAATCTCTTGTTTATCATCGGTAGGATGGAACAGACCACCTGAAAGAAAGCGAAGCAATGTATTTAATCATTTTTTGTACTAACAGATAAAAAAGAATCATAATAACAAAGATTTTCGTAACATATACTACGGAAAGATGTGAATTTCCACGATAAAAAGTAAGACCTCAAATTTACGCTTGTGGCGACACCAAGTTTTCACAAGCCTCAAATAAAAAGACAAATGAATATCAACAGCCAACTGAATAGTTGATCACTGCACACGTGCCACACCAATATCTGCTTGTGTGCTATGTCAGCGCCTCCTAGAATTTCTCACTGGAAACAAAACCAAAAGGACAAGCAACCAATGACCTAGAGGCTACAGGCGATAGTAACACCTCCAAGCTCTCACGGACGAAAACAGATAAACAAGAACATGATACGCATATTCTCCATAAAGTTTTTACAGACCTACATAGTAAGATTAGTCGACTTTCTGGGATTCTCAGCAGGAAAATCTGAATTTAAAAATACAAAACCTGAGCGCGTTGTTGAATGAAAGATTTAGTACCAGAAAGGACTAGCAAAACAGTGGATAAGAATGTCAGATGCTTGCCAGAAAATAGTAATCACATTCTTATAGACTGTTTAGGTTAATCACTTTCAAATAACCCTGTGATCCTTTCAAATAAACCTTAATATTCCTGTAATACTTTTAATTGTTGTGTTTTCTGAATACTTTTATCATTTAAATTATCCATGGAGAGCAATTTGTACTTCGTTAGACTTTGTAAAGAAATACTTTAGTGTTAGAATCATGACCCATCACGTCAAGGTACGCGTATCTATGAATTTTATCAGAAAAGACTCGAGTCGAGAAGGTGGATAATTCCTGACCTATTTGATAGGGAACAATTAAATATACTGACCATGCAAGTTTTTGTTGCTGACATTAAGATGGAGCAGTAGGAAAAGAGCTTAACGTAAAAAGAATCGTTGCAAAATTTGTACAATATGAGAGTTTCTGCTCTTATGTCTTTGCCAAATTATGTTCCCTGATGGGTAAAATATTCTTTGACATGAACTGAATTGAACCAAGATTAAAATTATTCTCAAAATTACCAATACCTGCAAAACTATTAATACATCTTGGTAGACATAAATACAGCGAGCACCGAAGTCGGAATAGATATTGATTCCAAAGCAGTTTGTGCTGTGATTCTGTAGTCCGAGAACATTGACAAGTTCATAACAAACTAAAAACTTCATATATTCTTTGAATAAACTGTGTTACCAGTGCAATATAGTGTTGTAGTTTGTTACGTGGCACTACGTCATATTATTATACAATTGAAATCACTGCCATCTTTTGTTGGAGATCGTTGTTTTAGATTATCCTTAAATATCTTGCTCAGCAAGGATTAGCTATTCGCGGACACGATGCTTCTAGTTCGAATCTTATGAAGTTACTTAATCTTTGAGCTGACGATGATCCTGAATTAAAATCTTGGCTCCTAAATATAAATATAAATGGATATCTCACGACATCCTAAATTAAATTATAAACATTATGTCGCAACAGGTTCAAAACAATCTCTTGGATCAAATTAGGGAATGTTATTGGTATTCACTGATCATTGACGAAACATGTCACATTTTGACTGTGGAACAAGTTTCAATTTGCTTTCGCGCTGTTTTGTCACTCACTTCGACCATTTTGTCCTACGCGCTGGTGCATGAAGATCATTTCGTTAATAAATATGGAAAGTAATACGAGGTTTTGCTACAGTTCCTCCAAAGTTTGTTCAAAGGAAGAAATGAAACAGGTGCCAAAGCAAATGGCTTTTTCAATAAAAATGAAAAAAAAAAACTTGAGTTTCTCTTTCTATTGAAAATTCTAATTGTTGTGTTCAACGGAATCGAAGTGTTAATTTGTGAGTTGCAGAAGTTCCTCCATCTTCATTAGGCTAAACCAACAGCAACTTTATTGGATTCTTTGACCACATTAAGAGAAGATGGATTTGGTACGTTACGGGTGGGCGCCAACGAACTGGATTTCGATGAACCCGTTTTACTACGAAAAAGAAAAGTTCCTCGTCGTTCCGAAGATGGTACTGAGCCCATGTTCTTGAATCTTCACAAGAGCTTTACAGAAAGCTGTTTTTCTGAAGCTGTAGACCTACCGTAAGTCAAAATTCACTGCGAACAAGGTTGCAAGATAATATAATGGACCATTTGGCAAATATGGAAACAATCGCTGTTAAACACGCAAGTAATGATGCAATTTTATTTTATGGATCCGATTTCGAGAAAGACAAATTGCTCTTATATCGTGATAAGTGTTTATATGTGGCTAAATCAAGAAAAATGTGTTATTGAAAAACGTAAATGACGTTATGAGATTCCTTAAATCGGATGATAATAAGTTCCTTTGTGATATGCTTTCTGAATATGTGACATATATGACTTATATTGACAGTACCAGTTTCCACAAGTACAGCTCAGTGAGAGGTTATTTTCAGCGCTTCGTCGACTCAAGAACTTCCTCAGATCAACAATGGGCCAACGACGATTAAATGATTTAGTAATTTTGCACGTGAATAAAGGATGACGTGGACTTAAATTGTGTTACCAATGAATTCATCAGTAGAGCTACTGTATATAGCAAAATACATTGCCATGGAATAAAAAAAAACAAAATTTTCATTTGCTTGTAGGTTGTAACATGTAGGCCTAAATTGCGGGTTCTGTTAATAAGTAAAAGTTTGAAAATCATCAGTTTGCAATCGTTATATATCTTGAAAATAAAATTAAGAATTTGTTATTTCGTCTACCTTCTTCAGTGCTTCAGTAGTAGTTGAAGCAGGAAAATTTCAGTTTTCCCTTCTGCAAATTATTTGCATTGATTTGGTGCTTTGAGATCACCCACAACTCCAGGCGTGTGATTTGTGTTACGAAAATAGCATTGTTCAACATTTTGTCAGATCATTTTCTATTACACTGTGTGGTTTTGTTATGTGTTTTTTTTTAAAAACTTCAAACGCTAAAACTTTGTTTGCTCTGAATTTGCTACGTTGTGTTGAATGGTTTGTGTAACTGTAAACACAAAAAACGTTGTTTTCTGTATATCTGTGAAATTGTATGTTGCGTTATGTATAGCCTGTAACCGTAAAATTTTTGTTTTGTTAAACAATATTTGTATTAAACTTTTTTCAATGATTTTTGCTTAAATATAAGCAACCATTGGAATTTTTAAAAGTTGACGCGCCTCATCTGATAAGTTTATTTTTTGTTCTGAAAGAACATGGTGGAATGTCTCGTTCTAAACTTGGAAATAAAACTTCTTCGTTTGTGATGTAATCTGGGAGCTTATTTTACTTCATCCTAATTCATGACTTGTAACTAATATTCTGCGAGAAGCAAATGAGATAGAAGAAACAGTGAAGTAGAATTTATCTGCAAAATCTGACTCAAGTCAAAAGAGAAACTTCCTTTCCACTCTGAAGGTATTATTAATCAAGGAACTCTAAAGTCTTTCACCTTGTTGAATCAATTCAAAAGGAAACTTTTCTTAATTATTCCTCTTAAATATTTTTCAAAACTTTTTTTTTTTAGTTCCTGAAGTTTCAACAACTTAAGAGTAATGAAATCATGTAGTCGTTGTTATATTTACTCCCTTTTGTTTATTTTCTGAAGAAATGTTCTTGTTGGTTCTTACTAAAATACAAAACAAAATATAAACTCAGATAAAAAAAAAAAACGAATGAAGAGGTTTACATTCTTTGAGATAATTTCCTGTTTTCTCTCATCGATGGTAAAGAACTATGGATAACTTGAAAGGCGTTAAAGTTTTGCGCATTGTACCCGTCTTTTGTTGCTGATATTGAGCAGTGCTGTGTTCTAGTAGGGTTTTTTTTTCTGTTCATCAATGTATTTTCTATTCAACTGATTTATATGCAGGGTGTCCCCGAAATAATTATTTACATCAAAACTAGAAAAAAAATATTCCTTAAAGAAATTCTGAAATCTAATTAATTTCGGATATACAATCGCTCAAAGTAAAAAGGTGGCAACGTGACAAATGACGTCATAGCTCGACACATACTGACGTAAGCAGTGTTGGGTTAGCAAATCATACTCGAAGCAATAAGGCGATACATCTAGCTAAGCAACGTTTTTGATTGACGGAGTGTCCTATAGACAGGTTTCGCAACGAAAGATTTTCGCAACATACTTTTCTTAAACAATTCGTACTAAAAAGTAAAAAAAAAAAATGTGCATGACTGAAAAGAAAAGCATGAGGTTCGCTAATTCAAGAAGTGACTGTATATGAGAGCGCGCTCATGCATTTCTTTTTAATCATGCATAAACAACATTATATTTTACTTTTTAGTACGAATTGTTTAAGAAAAGTATATCTTTATAAACTCCTTTTTATTTTTTTACTCAAACCGTAAGGTATTCTGCAACCAGGTAAACGGCACAGCATTGCAGCATGGGTAATATTAAAAAATATATATATTAAAATATGCTTTTAAAATATGTAAATATAAAGTAATGTATGAAAGCAACAAGGTTTCTAAAGCGTGAAGTATCAATGTGTCTTACCTGTGATGATGTACAGCTGTGAAACTTGGACATTGAATGCGCAAACAACTCAAAGATTAAAAGTCACACAAAGAGCAATGGAGAAATGCATGCTATGAATAACTAGGAGGGACAGGAAGACAAATGAATGGATTCGCGCACAAACAAAGGTAGAGGATGTAATCAAGACTGCGAAGAAGATGAAGTGGATATGGGTCGGTCCCATAGCTAGACGAATAGATGGAAGATGGACGACAAATGTATTACACTGGATTGCTAGAGAAAAGAAACGACCGAGACGACGTCCAAATGCAAGATGGGTAGATGAAATCAAGCGTTTTTCAGGAGCTACATGGATGAGGATAGCAGCAGACCGAGATATGTGGAAAGAAGGGGAGGCCTTCATCCAGCAGTGGACAGAAAACGGCTGAATATGATGATGATGGTGAAAGTAACAATAGAAATGTATTATCACCCGACTTACGTCGCTGTGCATATTTTCATCATTGTATGACGTCGAGAAATGAGCTAAATTAACGTTGCAAGATTTGAGAACACGACAGACCATTGTGAACTAAAGAAATTAATGTAATAACATAATTGTCATGACCATGTGCGGATTATGAGGAAATGCCAATTTTTTTTTCCTTCCCATCTTATGCAATGCGTGGACATATATTTTGAATTTTATTTTATGCCCTTTAGCCAGCTAAGGTTCAGGCCGGGATAGGGAAGGGGAAAGGATTTCGGAAAGTGTCGGCCAGAGTCTATGTTAAAAGTATTATCCCGGCATTTGCCTGGTGTGAATGAGGAAAATCCCTGAAGAAACATCAGTTAGGATGCTCGTCCGCTACGACCTCCCGAATGCTACGCCAGCACTCTACACTGAGTTACGGTGGCTCTGTAATAAATCCTGGATATATACACGGTGTAGGCTACTGATTACAGAAATGTAATATTTTAACACCATATTCGGTCATTTATTGCAGTTTGAAACCCTTGGCCACTTCTTACATTTTGAAATCACCTTATTAGGCATTTTTTTGTTTCAAGGTTGTTTCCTTACAAATTTGCCATTTGTTGCATGTTTTAACGTGTGTTTTTGAGTCGTGATTATGGGAGTGAAATACGTCTCCCCATTCTTCAAAAACTAGGGTGACCATTCCCCCAGGTTTCCGGATAGTTTCTCCGGGTTAAGGCATTTATCCCCGGGTATTTTCCTCTCCAGTTTGAAGAATAAATATATTCCGCAAAATCGTATTGTTTCGTTTAAAAAAAAAAAAGGATTCGAAAACGATCGACTTCTATCTAGGGCTACCGGATATTCTCTTTTCAGGGCTCCTAATTTTATCGCTAAATCTTTATATTGTAGAGGTTTGATCTAAAACATTTTAAAAAATAAAATTAAAGTTATGTGCCTTTAATTAATTTATTGTACTATAACATCAGTGCAAGTACATTTATATAAAAACTGATGCAAATAATCTTAGAAGTTATCTCGATTCTCCCCGGAATTACTGAAAAAAAAAAAAACAATCGAAAACTGATGCAAAAACAGTAGAAGCTCGATTGAATGCTTTGTCGGAGGACATGCTTTACCCTACGTTATAGCTTAACCGATCGAAAAAATGACCGATAAGGAATGGGGGGGGGGGTAATCTTAGTTTTCCCATATATAAACAAAACCTTGACCAATTGTTTCTTCCCGTTATTTCTGTGAATAGACAGACACGCAGTTTCTAAAACCTCATCCAATAATCCCTTGAAGATCTTCACGGAATCTATACCAGTTTTATATTGTAATGCGGAATCCCTCTATACAGCTCGTTACTATATTAAAAAAGTAAACATTTTATTGATGGGTTTTTTTTTCGGGAGACATACTTCGTCGTTCAATCAGAATCCGGAGTGAATCGGGTAGCGTTAAACCGGGCTTCCACTGTAATGTTAGAAGTTATCCCGAGTCTTCCTCTCCGAATCACTGAAAAAAAATATGGTGACCTTATTCAAAGCACAACTTGAAGCGAGCGGCATCCGCAATAAATTCGTCATCTCTGCATACGTGCTCAACTGCTCATAAGGTGGTTGGAGTTGAAGCTCAGGTTGATTACATAACGGGAAAGTCCTGAACTATCAGTATGTAGGTGACTGTGTGAATAAATTCTAATTGTTTCTGGGTTAGGTGCACCATCGCATTTCATAGTTACGCGAGTGTTTCATTTAACTTCATTTTTACCGTGCATAACTTTAAAATGCCGTCAGTGAAACCGACTAAAGCTGCTACTTTACAAAATATTGTTGTGAGTTTCGGGGAGGGAGTTTTCTCAGCAGATGACAGGTAGTATAGTTTTATTTTGTAAATATTCTGAAGTTAAAATGGCTGTGGAAGGTGCTAGCAAAGACATGAATGTATTATGCAATCAATCACTCCAGTATGATATTAGAGATCACTGGAAACGTGAAAAATACTTTCTCTACAAGAATACATAAGCACACCACGTTAAAAGCCTCTTTCAACAGCCAAAATAACCAATGATTCAGCATTAATTTATTTATTATTATTATTATTATTGTGACACTAAATCAAAACTGGAGATTATAGGCCTACTTCGTTATTGAGAAACAACGTTCAATTTTTTTTCTATAAAGGAAAGAAGCTATAAAAGTTTCTCGGTCCGCAGTTCTTGATAAGTTTCTTTTTTTTTGTAAGCTTGAACTCTGGACCACAACTAAAATCTTCTGAGAAGAAAGAAAGAAAATAAAAACCAGACAAAGAATCAGTGAAGCACAATTTTTAGCAGAACAAAAAATCTGTCTGGAGTCAAAAAGACAAGGAGCTTTCCACTTTTTCTTCATATTTCTTCCAATTCTTAGACATTAATCAAGAAAAGTCGAACTTCTTCACCTTCCTCCATTCATCCCAAAAAGAAGAATCTTGAAACTCTTCGGTCGTTTCCAACAATTCTTTACTTATCCCCTTTATTCGCCAACAACTGAACGACAATCAAGTAAAACTCATTATATAGTCCCAAACCTTCCTTTTTCTTCTTCTTCTTCTGCTACTTTTACTTTGTTCCAATTTTTTTCCGTCCACAACTTTTCTGAAGATACAGAAAGAAGAAGAAGAAGTCAGCCGGAGAAAATAGCTGGGAAATAAACTGTGTGCTTGAGTATTGGCACGATTCCAAGTCAGCAGCAGTGTAGCGTTGAAATCAAAATACAGGTGAGAGTTGGAAAAAAAAACTACATAAAAAAAATTATACGAAAAAAATTGTAGAACTGAAAAAAAAAAAATTCGAACCGGAAATACAATAGAAACCCATAATAAATTGTGAGCTTCCGTTCGCATCAATACCCAATTATTGAACTCATTCTGTGTAAGTAATTGCCCAGAGAGTGGTTTCCGCTGTTGAATGTTTGAAGTTTCATCTTCTTTTTTTTGGCGGGACTGACCCACCATCCCCATCCTTCGTTTTTATTTTACCAAAAAAAAACTCTGTCATCTATGGCAGAGTCGATCGATAGCTGTTTGAGTTTTTCTGGCAGTGAGAGATGCTTTCGTCTTTACCGGAAGGGGAGAGGAAAAATATAGACTTGAGAGAATCTGTTGCTTCACTTACATTCAAGGAGTTATTTCTTTTAGGTAGTATTGTTAGGAAATTTTCCGCTTGACAGATAATGTTCAAGTAATTAAGAAGATAAATAATACTGGGATGGTAAAACACTGTAAAGGGAATATTTTTTCGAATAACTTGACTCGAAATAAGTGTCTGCACAGTTTAATTGTTGAGGGGTGGTGGAGGGACGATTGAACGGAGAATAGAATTAAAATGTGCAGGATGTGATTAAACATAACTGAATTGGGGAAACAATATCCAACTTCAACAAATGTTAGTGACCTTGAAAAGCAGACGTTACAGTAGTATTGTGAAGAGAGACTGAACATGATTAGAAGATGAGGGCATTTTTACTATCAGGAAGACTCTACTGCCTGAAAGAGTTGATTATTTATGCAGCCATTTATTCACAAACATGAAAATATTTAGAGATATTTTAAACGTGATAAGAATGATTGAATGTAATGTAGTAAAGATAACTTTGTGGAAGAAAAATTAAGTTTTAATCAAGAAGAGGAGGAGGTGGTTCATTAGACAATGTTTTGAACAGTAGTTGTTCATTCAAAAACTAAGTTTAAAATGTTACTCAAACAATAGCATGATCTGATATGGACGTATAGTGGAACCTCCATTAACCGTTACCGCCGGAACCGGGACTGTGACGGTTAACTGTATAGACGGATAACAGAAATTTCATTATAAACGTATACAGTAACGAGATTTCAAATGGTGACAGGTGAATGGTGACCACGCGAACTCAAGGTCACTAGCCTCACCCCCGAGGAGCCCTTCACGATCACAAAACATTCCCGATGTCGCTCAGTCAGAATCAGTCTACTGCGCCTGCGCATCACTATCCCCCACACTCTCGACCCACTTTCTTTGTACTGTAAATAGCACTTCCAAACCACCGCCGGGAGAAACTTGTTTCTTTCTTCTTATTTTGAAAAAAAAAAACTTTTTATTTAAAAACCTGTTATTACCTAATATTTTTCTAATAAAAAATGCGCATGTTTACGATGACGGATAACAGAGAGCGACTCTTAAAAGAGTGACGGTTGATCGAGGTTTGACTGTATGTAAATGAGGTGAAGAACAACTGCTTTTTTTTCACATAGAAGATTAATCGTGACAAAACGTAGAAAAACGTTTTAAAATGTAGAGATGAATCTCAAATCTGCATAGAATTGCACATCTGTTTAGAATACAAATTTTCAATTATTAGGTATAAAGATAGAATGTTTTAAATACAAGTTTGGAAATTAGGTATTTAACAGTTGCTACGACAAACGAAGTTTAGCTTGTGATTTGCAAACATATATGAAGATGAAATGTTTGCTAAATATAGAATTTGAATAATAAGCTGTTAAACAGTTTGGGTACTATCCCGGAGTTTATAAGTTTCTGTCCCTAATTTGGTAACTTCCAAGCAAACATAACCTTTTGAAACTCGGTCTGGAATATCTAGAGCCCTGCGTGTACCACTGGAAAAGAAACTTTTATCAGAAGAAAGTATGAAGAGAGCGAAATTTTCTGTAGCAACGCTTTAAACGTGTGAAAAGAGTGCTAATTGTGAAATTGTATAGGTGTGCAACGTATAGGTGTATAGTATTTCAGGCTCACAGGTAATCATTTTTATAAAATTGGTTGGCAACAGTAAAAACTGCAACGCCTAATCATGACAATTAGGCGACTGAGCTACTGAATGCAGATCTCTCCAACGACACCACAACTACGTTTCTACACCTTGGAGGTTCATAAGATATAGTTTTGGACCCGGATTGGCTACAATGACAACGTGGTGCTTGGGAAAGGGAAATGCCAAGTATGGTACAGCAACGTCTAACGTAATAGAACCAATTTTAAAAATAACTTAATTATAGAAACAGGTTGGCAACACTCGCAAATGGGGTGTTTGGGGGGACGCAGGCACCCACCCACATTATTTCCCGGTTGTGTGAAATAATGTTTATACCAAGTTCAGTGTAGGTAGGTCCAACGGAATTGAATTATTTTGAACAATTTTTTTTTAAATGTTGGCAACACTGAACCACTGCACCAATTGTCAGTTCCGGCATCTCTGAGCTTGTCTAGCCAATACGTTTCCAACAACACCTCAAGCATCTCTCTACACCTTGTGGTTCCTCAGCTTTAATTTTTGGACACGGACAAACGCACTGACAAACAGACGGACTGAACGGAATATATTAGGTCCGTATTTCTATAGCTTCTCTATCAGTGAACCTACAAGTTTCAAAGGAGTGAAATTTTCCCTAAATGTGTGAAAATGAAAATTGTGAGTTTGTGCAATGTATAGCGGCCATTTTGGATTTTGGCCGCCATCTTAGAAAACCTACCCTACTAGGATTGGCAAGAGAATGTTTCGACCTATATAGGTCCTACTCTAACTTCCTGTAAAGTTTCCTTTTTTGTGTGCTCAAGTAAGAAACCCCTCCCCTTTTGACTGATGGACTACTTTCATCATTGATCATGAAATATGAAACGCGTGTATGCTACAGACACATTAGCGCAAATTAGTTAAGACATATGCATGTTATATCTGTTGTCTCCGGGGAGACTAGGAAGCTAATGAGAGACATGGTGAGCCCTATGAGTTCCAAATGGATTAAAGAGCATTTTGATTGTGTAATATGATCAGGTGGGTGTGGTGAGAGAAGGCAGTAAAATGAAAATTCTGGGTGGAATATCAGAGGTCATTTCAAAACTTTTCTAGTACAAGAAAAAATATTTATTTCCTGCAAAAATTTGAGACTAACATGTGGAATATGTGACGGTGAAACTGAACGAAGCTCACACATTAATAAATTAGTTTTGTCAGAATGTTGTCCAGATGGGGAAGTATTATTTTGTGATTATAAATCATGTCATTGTACTATTAAGAAAGCAAGGTCGGTATGTAAATAGGTAGACAGATAAATAACTAGGTAGGTAGAAGTGTAACAGTAAGAAGAGAGAGGGGCGAGGGGCGACAGACAGACATTACGCATACCAAATTTCAGTTAGCTAACATTTCCGTATCTTGTTTTGTTTTCCCCTATCCTGAACGCAGCATACTGTAAGAGTACTGCTTTTTAATTTTATTTATCGCCTTTAGGCATCTATGCCTAATGCCGGGACAGGATGGATGCATGAAGAAGTAGTTCAGAACTAAAGTTGAAGGTAGCATTTCGGCATTTCCCTGATGTGACAGGTAAAAAAACTGAAAAAGCATAAGTCCGGATGGTTGGTCGTTTGTATCGAACCCAGAAATTCCGGAAAGTGAAGCCAACATTTTACCAACAGAGCTACGGCAGCTCGATGTGTGTTGTTAATTCAGATTCTACACGTAATAACAAGCTACTGAATCTTAAAGGGAAAGCTACACAGTGGCGGATCCAGAAAGAAGGCGCGGGGTGGGGG
>JAGDQP010003706.1:0-31550 GCA_022664845.1 Lepisma saccharinum
AAAAAAAAAAACAATAAACATCATGTTCCTGTGAGTTGCGTGTAACGCCTTCTTAAATACTATACAGCGATTCACATTTCCAGTTGCATAAAACCATATTTACACTTAAATATCTCTACATTTGTTTTCCTTAACTAAAGAACATTCGAACAAACTCATTTTAATTATTACTGAATTACAGCACATTTACAACAAGAATTGCTCTTGAATAAGTAAAATACAAAAATAGTCTCATATATAACGTTAGTACAGTAAAACTTCTCCTAACAGACACCTCTAAATAACGGCCACTTTTCAATTCCCCGGCAGAACATCATTCGGTACAATGGAAAAGTTACTTCTGAATAGCGGACATTCTCAATAGCGGATGCGGACACTGAAAACTATTCCCCCGCGCCTATGTAGAACTTCCAAATAACGGACAGCCAAGAATAAAACTCTCCTATTTTCTGGAATTTCAAACAATAACGGGCAGGATTTCTAACATT
This sequence comes from Lepisma saccharinum, assembly GCA_022664845.1. NCBI lineage: Eukaryota > Metazoa > Arthropoda > Insecta > Zygentoma > Lepismatidae > Lepisma > Lepisma saccharinum. The sequence goes on from JAGDQP010003706.1 coordinate 489, forward strand.
ATCGCGCATTGTTGAGTAAGGTATTGTATTTCTTTTAGTTTTTTTTTAAGTGCATATTGTTTAGTAGCCATTTTTAGCATTGGTTGAACAATGGAATGACGTCTCGTGCATTTTATCTTCGTCTGGCTACAAATGCTCCAATTTTTCTTGTGTTGCATCCTAAACTTTTTCCGAATAGCGGACACTTCGTAATAACGGACAGCTTTACGTTCCCCGTTACTGTCCACTATATAGAACTTTCACTGTACTAACAAACCACGCTACCATCTCTCGAGCTCTAAGATAATCATTTTAGAAAAACTATAAGTTGTCAACTTCTTCAATAATTGTGATATCATTCAGCATCAAGATTAGTAGAAGCTATATCAAGTTGTTTCTTTTCACCTAACAAATCAAACAAACAGCACAAAGACATAGTTGCCTTACAATATTCTTATAATATAGGCATATCTGGTCATTACTTGTTTGTCGTACTGGAAAATGTGTTTGCTCGGATTATGAAGTACGAAATGATCTAAGACAAATCATTGCATGAACCTATAGTACTTACGTTTCCATCTGTTTAAAAGGAAAAAAGAGTTATACTAATTTGGAAATTAGTGGAGGCAAGAAAACTACTGAATAAGTTTGGATCATAAAATTCAGAAAACATTACTTTATGATACACGGAAGTTCTACCACACATTAGCAGAACATCTGGTGAAAAAGCTGCCTTTAGATAATGCAATATTAAAGGAAAATACGTGCCTGAAATGTGAACACCAATGTGGAAGTTAAACTGTAAACTTTATTATGCAGCTTGCAACTACCGATCCTCTTGTATCATCTTCCAGTGTAAAGTACAGCAATGTGAAGATAAGTCAAATGTTTGGCCTTGCTCCCAAGATGAACAAGGATCAGTGGAGAGGAGAATTGATCTCTACTGAGGAAAGATCTTTTCTTTGAAGGATGCTGTTTGTTGGTCAACCTAAATATCCTAACTGACTTTTTACATGATCTCTGACACGATTTGTTACCTCATGGAAACTCAAATGTCAGCCCTAGATTCTCACAAAAAAGCTATCTTATTGATAATATGATTTGTCACTCTGTAACATCCGTTAGTGTTATTAAAACTACCACAGATGCTCTTAAGCAATACAATTATTAATGAGACAAAGTCGCAGTAACGAAGGACTTCATTAACACGGGAAGTAAGTCGTTGAAGAAAAGAGAATAAAGGCTGAAGAGAAGAAAAATGATCACGATGAGAAAGGGAGATCAAGAACACGTAAGAAAGGACTGGAAGCAAAAAGAGTAAAGCTTATGAAACCAATCACACGAAGCTAAGAAGACAGTAAAAAAACGAAATAAATATTAGAAAAGCAAGAAATAAAAGCTAAAGAGGAACTTAAGATGTATCAGTTATTAGTCTCAGAAGCTAATGAAAGAGAAACAAAAAAGCAATAAAATTAAATAATCGCAAAGAGTTGCAAATTACGCAAGGGAATTGTAAAAGAAATATGTGGGAAAAGAACACCAAACACAAAAAGAAAAAAGTTGACATTGATGCTTTTAAAATGTATCCTGCTTTTCCTATTTTTTCGTTATAATGTTCTATTTTTTCTACTTTTTAAGCCGGAATCTTTGGTGAGAGCCCTAGTCTTATTTGATTGACCAATTGCAATCATCGGGTGTATACGAAATTTCATTCATTTGTAAGAAATCCTACGTTGAGAGAACGAAGCGTAGTTTGATTGTTAAATTGCAAGAACATGAGAGAGAGAGAACTATTCTGACAACCCAGTATCAGGCCTTTCCAAACATTTATGCAATGAAAACCCGAACAGTATCTGCACACATTCCGCATAAACCGAAAACACAGATTTCACGGGTTGTATTACGTCCAAAAAACCTGAGTTGAATACCAACAAAGAACGTTTGCTTCAAAATTGGTAACCGTTTGTCGATTCCATACTCATTCACTCGACTTATTTTTTACTCTGCTTTATTGCAATTATTTTGTAAGTTTGTATTGCAAATTTAAGAATAAATCGAATATTATTGGTTTCCAGAATTACGTTTTTTCATCTGTACACACGAGCAGCAGCATATTTATTGACATTGTTCTTCTTACATCTTTGCAATTAGTTTTTCTTCATTTATCGAATAGGTATGGGAACACCTGAAACAGTATACAATTTACACATACTAAAAATCTCTTCAGGAGAAAACGAGTATCATGTATATCATTTATGTATATAGCTTCCATTACATAACAATGTTTTACGTATTATTTTGTATTTAACGTGTGGCAAATCATCAATCACCCTCACATTTGGATTGAAAAATTGGTACCTAGTTATTTCATAGCCTTTTTTTTTTTTTTTTAGTTTGCGCTCTTTAGGTTATGGCAACATTGAGAAGATAGTTACGAATGAAACTCTAATCTTGTGGGTTTGCGTGTGTTTTAACTTACTTCATTTCATTTCTCTATTTCTTATTTACTACTTAGTTTTTGCTGTACTATATATCTTAAGCGCCTAGATGTTCCTTCCTTTAGAATATGTAGGTTGATATTACCGAAACGTTTAGATATTTGTGTTGAAATATTAAAAAATTGGAGGATGCACCACTAACGTCAAGTAGGTAAGAAGTTAATTTAATTTAGTTCTCTTTTGCTTTCTCTTTGTCAGATCCAAGCTTCTTTTCACTGTGTCAGAATTGAAATAACATCTCAGAGAAAGGCATTCCTACTTTTTTATGTTATTTATGCATATATATTTTGTGTTATGTATGTTACTTCTAATAGTGTTAATTTTTTCAGACGAGAACTTAGAGAAGGAGCCATTGTTAGAGAAAACCAAAAAAGGTCTTCTAGAAAAAATGGATGTATTTACAACTTTCAAGGCTTCCTTTGAAACTGTTACGTATCAACATGACAGAGTTTCAGAAAAGTACTTGCCTAGAAATATTAAGGTTAGTAAATTTAATGATAATAATAGCAACAATAATTGTTGTGTTGACGGAAGTAGTAATCTCACTGAATCACTCACAAAATGTTTAGCTCTCACTCTTTTTATAATACGTACACCCTATTCCAAAAAGGATTACCGCATTTATTAGGGATGTTTTCAACTGAAAATTCTCTAAGTCTGCAAGGTTGCACGAATTGAGGGTCATGGCAATAACGAATAGTTTAGATCTATTGTTAAATGAATAATGGTTTTATAATTTAAAAGATTTTGAAAAAGCTGATTGTTGTTTTGAATTTTAAGTCAGTTGATTGTTTGAAGTCTGATTGAACGTTTTATAATATTGATTGTTTGTAATGTTTTGAATTACGCATTTTAGATTTGTGAATATCGAAGTTTGTCTTGACATAGTGTCATATCTGTATAGTGAATGTGTGCTTGAGGTCATCTACATGTAAGAGTTGATTATGTGAACTAAATATTTGTTTTCGGATGATCGCCATCTCTAAAAAGGATCTACGGCTCTTAATGTTGGAATAGTTTATGTATAGAGATATAGTATAACTTGATAGTAGTCTTCGGTGGATAACCCTGCATTTTTAGTGGCGCAGTCGGTAGGATTCAGGGAGATGGCATCTGGAATATCAAGTTTTGAACAATTTGATGTAGATCAAGGAGACATTAATCTATATTTAGACAGGTTTGAATCGTTTTGTGAGGCGTATAGTATCAGTGATTCGAAACAAGCCTGTACATTGATAGCGGTAATTGGTTCACAGGTTTACGAAGCTTTACATCTAGTATGTGCTCCTGCTTCAGTGAAGTCCAAGAATTATCGTCAGTTGAAAGATTTGCTGGTACAAATGTATGGTAAACAAGTAAATGAAATTGTGGCACGATTTGACTTTCATCACTGATTGCCAATATGGATCTTTCGCAGATACGATGATTCGTGATCAGTTGGTTTTCGGTGTAATGAACGAAAATATTAGACGAAGGTTGTTATCGGAAACTAGCATTGACACTGGATAAGAAAATAGAAATAGCAGTGAGCATCGAACAAACAGAAATGGACACTTTTTCTTGGACTTCTAAACTGAATCAGTCGGAACGAATTAAACAACTTCAACGTCAGAAATATCAGTGTTTTAGATATTCTCAACAAGCTCGTGCTGCTGCGGAAGAGTCACGTCAATGATGCTGGCGATGCTTGGGTACGCATGAATTGAGATAATGTCCAGCTTGTAATGCAAGGTGTCTGCAGTGCGGACAAATTGGACATTATCGTAGAGCCGGGGTTTGTTAGTCCACTGGTAGAGTAAATAAAGCAAAGATACAAGAAATATCGGGAGTGAATCAGGAAGAAACGAATCATATTTCTGTACGTATAAATAATTTGGCGGTAGATGATTTGTTGTTAACCGACACATTAGACATGAAGGTTGAAGGTGATTCAATGGATACGATGCCAACAATGTCTTTGTCCTGTGAGGATGTTTTGTGCACGGGAATGATAGATACGATACAGGATCAAGGAATAACATCATGTCACAAGGTTTCGTACGTAGACATAAATTTACAATGAGTGAGCCAGGAAGGATAAATGCGTTACAAGTGCTTAATGGTACTTTGCTAAAGGTATTAGGAATGGTACATATCATGACAAGTTTTCAACAGGTTAAATATAAAGTGAAGTTTGTAGCAATTCTGGGTGATGCGGAATATGTAATTATAGGTAGAGAAGGGCTTAATTTTTTGTCGCCAGGTTGGCATAAGCAGTTATGTAGGCAAGAAGAGTCAGTATTACAATCAGTACAAGTGTCGTTTGATGAACCTCATGAGTTATCTGGACAGAGTAGTCACTTGGAAGTGTCAAATATGGAGGTAGTAATATGTTTAACAAGACGTATACAAGTCTTAGAACACAAATATGAAATTCTTTGGCATAACTTTCGTTCCTTGAATACAGTTAATGGGAAGAATCAGGTTTCTAAAGAGACTGAGAGGGTTGTGGTTAGTGCTGATGGGGACGTCAGTTGTAAGCATGTCCGAAAAGTCTGTGAAAGATGAATTTATGGTGAACGTTAAGACTGAAGATAATACAGCTATTTATAAGACTGAAGTTGTGGTGAATTCATTTGAACCTGAAAAAAAAAAAAAGAAGTCTGAAGAAGTCAATAATGATGAAGTGAAGAAACTTGTAAAGTCCCGGAGGAGATCTATCACCTTCTGATGAATCCCCAAATGCTAGGAACTAATTATGTAATGGACCTGGAGGAGATCTAATGGATGCCTCTCTTAATATACCGCCACGGTTTCTGGGGTGTGGGATCACCGAACGCTAACACTATGCTGAAAGGCAAATCTTAATTAGTAGTACATGAAGGCATACGGAAAGGAAACTTCACAAGAGCGGATGAGTAGTATACGCCCGCCTACCTGAACGGGTGCAGCATACCAGGGATGGATAAGTTCTCTTGTCCGCCTGTCTGAAGGCGTACAAAAGCAAGGCAAACGACCGACCGCCTGTCTGAAGGCGTACAACCGTTGTTAGAATGGGTTGAAGGCTCCCTTATGCCTGTCTGAAGGCACTCGAGATCCTGGCAAAATAGTATACGCCCGCCTACCTGAAGGCGTTCAGTACACCAAGGATGGATAAGTACCCCTTCCCGCCTGTCTGAAGGCGTGAAGAAGCAAGGAAACAACTACCGCCTAGCTGAAGGCGTTTAGTTGCCTTAGGATTTGTTAATAGCCGTGGTCCGCCTGTCTGAAGGCGTACCGCAACTAGAGTAAGGTTGTAAACTACTGACCACCAGTAGTAATGATTGCCTGCCTGTCTGAAGGCGTGCAACCAAAGGACAAGGTAATGGGTACCACAGCCCGCCTGTCTGAAGGCGTTCTGCAGTTTGGAGAACAAGGTTTCAAAAGAGAATTGGTAATAAAGATGAATATAGCGGAATGCGATAAAGCAATATTATAAGCATAAGCCTAGTAAAGAATATTCAAAGAAGTTTTAGATAATAAGATTTTATTAGTGGACTACTGTCCAAAGAAAGAACACCAAGCAGAGAGCTTGATGTTAACTGGCCCGAAGTCCAGGAGGAACTGATTTCAAATCGTCCTGGCCCTACTTATATACCTCTGATCGTGGCCCACGAAAGAAAGGTATGAAGCCGGCTGTGCCTCTGATTCAGTGACGCCATAGCGTCACGTGACATACCTTTAATCTTTACTTTACATACACACACATATATTTACAAATTTCAAAGTTCAATTCTTGCTTCCGGATGACATGTTTACATACACACACACATGTTAATTTTCTTGTGTATTTCAAATAAACGTGGTATTCACAATTTACCAAGCTTATTATAGCGATAATTTTTAATGTATTATTATTTTAATCTTACTTGTTTGAAAGTTCTTATTATTGAATAAAAATGAATATGTAAATTATTTTCTTGAGTCTATAGCGTATATACGAATAGCCGAAAGGGTGATTTAATATAAGGTAATTGAGGGGAAGCAAAAACATTGAATTTTCATGGAACGTTTAGGACGTTACAAACTGGAAGTGAAGTCTGAAGAATTCAATAATAATGAAGTGGAGAAACTGGAAGAGAAGTCTGAAGAAGTCAATAATAATGAAGTGGAGAAACTGGAAGAGAACTCTGAAGAAGTCAATAATAATGAAGTGGAGAAACCTATTGAAAGTGAGAAGCAAGTAGAGAAGTCTGTGGAAAGCGAAAAGCAATTAAATAAAATAATGAAGAGGGGAAAAGAGAGATACTGGAGTCGGATCGGGGTGATGAGAAGAGTAATTTGATTAAGTCAGTTTCTGACATAGGGAACAAAGGAAACAAAGCAAGTAGAAGGAAGAGGAAAAAGAAGTCAGGTAACTGAACAAGGAGATTTAGATAATTGGTCAAGTTCTAAGGAACAAATACAAAACCAGGGACAACTGAGTTGGGTGACAGATGAGGATTTGTTGGAGGGTCGAACAGAAGGTTTGGCGGATTGGCTGAAACCAAGGAGTTTTATATATTGTGATTAAAATAGAGTAAGCGGGGAAGAAATGCAAGGTTGCACGAATTGAGGGTCATGGCAGTATCGAATAGTTTAGATCTGTTGTTAAATGAACAATGTTTTATAATTTAAAAGATTTTGAAAAAGCTGATTGAACGTTTTATAATATTGATTGTTTGTATTAATTACGCGTTTTAGATTTGTGAATATCGAAGTTTGACTTGACATAGTGTCATATCTATATAGTGAATGTGTGCTTGAGGTCTTCTACATGTAAGAGTTAATTATGTGAAATAAATCTTGTTTTTTGGATGATCATTATGTATAGAGATATAGTATAACTTGATAATAGTCTTCGGTGGATAACCTGCAAAGTCCAACTTCGAATGTCTTCGGAAACAGTACACCAAAGATGCAAGGTTCGAGCCCCCAAGGGTAAAACTTCGCAATTGGGCAAAGTTAGTACGGATGTGATTTTCTTCTTTTAAGTGCAATAAGATATATTGAAATGTTATTAAGTGTAGAAAGAAGTACCATTCATTGAAATACGTATTGATAACCGTATTTCAAAACTTTACATACATATGATCACGTGATGGTTTTGTCACCTACCTTCCATACGTAAAAGAACACTTACAATTAAAGGAAAGACAGCAAACATTGTTCTCGCATCCATAATAGAATGAACGAGACAAAGGATAAAAAATTATAGCATTTTTAACAGATATGAATGTCATTGTCTTGAAACACATGAAATTGCAGAAATGTTTTTTTCAGAAAAACTCAAGGTTAGCTCAATGATAGAGCGCGGGACACCCACCCGTAACGTAAGGTCATGGTTTCTAGTCCCGTGTAGGGCAATCATTTTTTGTCTGTAATGATGTATTCCTTAAAGGATGAATAATTAGATAAAATTATTACATTAAAATAAATCAGTTGTATGTGTATTTATACAATCATTTCGAGCCATAACTCCTTCAGGTAAAAGTTTATTCTCTCTCTTCCTTTTCCCTGTGAAACTAAAATCAGCAAAGAATTCTGCACAGAAGTTCTCGAAACATGCATAAATTCGTATCGATGGCATGGAGGAAAATTTGGATGAAATGGGATACAAAAACAGACAAAGCGGAGAAATTTAAACAGGCAAAGAGAAAAAATGAGACGACGGATACCAGTAAAACAGCTTTAAAGAGAAGCTTATATAGAGAGAAAAGGAGAGAGAGAGAGAGAGAGAGAGAGAACGAGAACATTTTAAGCAAGCAAAATGTAACAAAGGAAATGAGGTGCTAAAATCAATACTTAAATGCTCTATTTATGAAAATTATTATTATTATCAGTAGTAGTATAATGGAAAGTTGTTAGCATTTCTCCTCACACTTTACGCGAGAAGCTGTAGAATTCTAGAAAAATTGGTTGCATCACTATTTTAGAAAAAAATTATATTTCGTATGTGTTCGTGAAGATATTAGAACCACTTTTGAAAAAAAAAAGTTATGCCCTTATTTTTCCCGGGTTGATCATATTTTCAACATGGCTTGTTGGGTTGTTTACTCCCGTAGACATGTATGGAAAGCTGAATATATCATTAACCAGAAGAGCTAGAGAGCTAAATCAAAAACCCTTGTGTAGCTCTGAAGTGTACTTTGAAGATGTGAAATCACTTTTCTGAAAATGAATTCGTTTATTCCAAAAATTAAGCTGAAAAATGAGTAATGAATTGTATAAAATTAGACTTTTAAATCATTTTGAGGGGGAAGGGGGTGGAGTTAAATAAAAGGCTTCAGATTTTTGTAATAGACCTATCAACCTAATGTCTGTACGCAAAAACTCATTGCGTTAAATCACACCCCTTTCTTCTTCTAGGTTTCAGACATGGAAAAATGCGAAAGTGCCGGATTTCGGGCTTAAATATCTCAGATGAGTCCTCATAAAAAGCTTGAAAGCAAGCCTTGATTGTGGTCAGCTCAAACCAAAGTTGCAACTTTTATTCCTAAGTGGTTTGCTCAGTGGAAGTGGGTTATATGTAGCTTCATATTATTACGCTACTTGAAAGGTACAATTTTAACTCTCATGAACAACCTATTCTTGACCAAACCACTCGAAAATTAAAATTGCTTTTCATACTGTGATTTGAGAACATAAAAGGCTTCCTCATGACCAAATTTCAGATTTCTTTATGATGACCCATTTGAGATATTTTAGCCAAAATCCGTCATTTTTCGTCAAAGGGTCATGTTTGAACCCCGTAGTAAAAAGTGGTGTGATTCAATGCTACGTTTTTTTTTCTATACAGTCATCTTGTTGGTAATTCTAAACACCACGAAAGAAATTGCACTATTATATGCAACTACTTTTTCACAAAACCATCTTGGCCTTCGTGAATATACCACATTCGCATTTGGATGGTATGACGAAGAAATTACGATTGTACTGACCAAATCATTTCAAAATAAAAGTTGCAATTTCTATTGTAAGTTGAGTAAATAGAAGCATCCTTGACACTAAATTTAAGATTGTTTCATGAGGACTCAACTGATACATTTAAACCTAAAATCCGGCATTTTCGGCGAGGGGTCATGTTTGAAACTCCGTAGAAAAAAGGGGTGAGCATCAACACAACGATTTTTTATATACAGACACACTGTTGGTAGGTTTAAATATAACAGACAATTACATCCTTATATTCAGCTGCTACACAGAATAAACTGGTAGGCTTTTTTTAAGATACTGCAATTGCACTTGCATAGTACGACTGAAGAAAATCCAATTGCATTGGCTAGACCTCTTCGAAATATAAATTGCAATATTTGCTGTGATTTGGGCACATACAGAGCTCCTTCGACACCAAATTTCAGATTTTCTTATCAGGACTCATCTGAGATATTTAAGCCCAAATTTTTCGCAAAAGCATCCGGCATTTTTCGAATTTTTCGTATGAGCCACCGTTGAAGAAAGGGACTGATTTAGGACCATGAGTTTTTGCGTGCAGACAATCGGTTGATAGGTCTAACTATTACAAAAATTTGAAGCCTTTTATACAGCTTCTCCCCCAAAAAAATTTGTTTAAAAATCCAATTTTATACAATTCGTTACTAATTTTTCAGCCTAATTTTTGGAAAGAACGAATTCATTTTCAGAAAAGGAGATTCAACATGTTCAAAGTAGTACACTTCAAGAGCTACACAACTCTTTTTGATTTAGCTCTCTAGCTCTTCTGGTTTATGAGAAATTCAGGTTTCCGTACAAGTCTACGGGAGTAAACAGCACCATCCGCCATGTTGGAAATGTGCTCGCCCCGGGAGATATAAGGGTATTACATTTTCTTCAAAAGTGGTTCTGATACCTTCAGATATGTAGGAACCAACATACGAAATTTTAAATTTTCTAAAATAGTGATGCAACCAATTTTTCTAAAATTGAATGATTTGTCATGGAATGATCCAATTTCATATGTTACAGTTTCTCGCGTAAGGTGTGAGAAGAAATGCTAATAATATTTCTTTATAATAATAATAGTAATTTTCAGACTTGTTTTGTTACAAAGACAACTGCGCAGACAAAAATAAACATAATTCCTTACGCAAGCAGTTTATTTTACTATTACTAACCTAAACCAACCTAATATTCCTTATCTAAAATCACTAATGTATAAAATAGTCCACTTAGCGTGACTCAGTCTGGTGGTGTTTTAATACAAATCTTGGCAATATTTCTTTAGCTGTAAAAATGGCTCATGGTTAAAGCCTTTGCATTATAAATTAGTACCACGGGGACTTGGGTTCGAATCCTGATCCGGTCAAGAATTTTTTCGTACTATTCAATAAGACAATAGTAACTTCTCTTCATCAAATGACAAAAGTATAGAATTTGCAAGCAAGCAAGCAAGCAAGCAAGCAAGCAAGCAACTAAGCTGTCTTACGTATTACTCCAAACTGAGCGTGACCTTGAAAAAGCTTCAAAACAGACACACAAAGTAGTGAGGAATTGAAGCCAGTGAATAAGGCTTTCAGATGTTACTGGTGTGAATTTTTTTTCTTCTGCTGCTGACAAATACAATTATAACACGATTTTAGGAAAGAAGAAACTATGTCCAATGTAGTATAACGGCTAACGTGTTGGACTTTAAATCTGAAGATATAGGTGCGATCCCAACTAAGCCACGTTTTTTTTTTTTTTTTTTAATTGTATGAGAATGATGCCCTGGCTACGAAATGTAAATCATTGTACATTCGAGAGATTAATGATTATGTGTGTGATTATGATTTGCCTATTTTGTTCCTGTCAATTGAATCGTTAGCTTTCAGTGGATATGTTCTGATCATGTGAGGTACACGAATTACCACGTTTTTTTAGCGCCTATAATTGCCTATATTTGCTGTAAGCTGGTAGTTTTAGATAACTGCCTATTTTATGCTGATTTTAAGGAAAATAAATTTTTGCTTCGAAATAGTTTTGGAGATGCGCAAGATGAAAGTACGCAAGCGTGCAATGACGGCGAAGTTTTTTTTTCTTTTTCTGAGACTGAAAAATTACAATGACCGGATTGCTATTTTGGGGTGGAATGACTTTGTTTAAGTTGCCTCAGGGCAGAGGTCGCGACACAGTGTGAGTAAAATAAGGTAGTTTTTCGACTCACGAGTGCCGGAGATCTATGAAGAGAATGTAATCCTATATTTAAACAGGTGCATTTTCAAGACAACAAACTACTTTCTTCAGAATTGACTACTGCGTTGCCAAGTGTCATATCTTCGTCGAATGCCAAAAATTGACCGAACAGGCAAAATTACGTAAGATAATTTTGGAAGGGAGAAGAGGATGAAGGATCTGTATAGATATTGCAACCAGTAAATGAGTCATTCTTCAGTGTGAGATAAAAGGAGAAAAAAAATTGTCAAAATATAGAACGTGTTCTGATTATCATAATCAGAGAGGGGTGAAGAAACATGATTTTAAAAGAATTATTCAATGATGCGTATCGGTTTCCTTAGCTCAAGAGCATAGCATTCCACCGAACAGATTAGTGAACATAGGTCACTGGAAAGGAGACACAGGAATACCTAAAGAATAAAAGACTCGATGTGCATTGTTGAGGCAATGGATAATCGGCGATTCCAACTTCACCACAAATGGCAAGGTGATATTTTGTCAGCTTCGTGCAAAAGAAGTAAGTTCTTTGCTATTTTTATTTCGTACATAAGAACTCAGCCACTGGGGGGGCAATCCAGCCCAGTGCCGGTCCCAAGCCCGTGAAAATGAGGAGGGTTGACGTCAGGAAGGGTATCCGATCTTAAAAGCTGTGCCAAAACCATGTATGATGGGTAGTCTTAATGAAGTCTCGGAAAATGCTAATGCGTACCCCGTAGGGGACGCGCAGGGGTTTCTGTGAGAAATGAGCGAGGACTACCGACAGAGTTGGCTGGTTTAAACCAGATGTTTTTTTTTTTTCAAAAAAAACAAAAACAAAATGTTTTTGCTTTTTTAAAAAGGGACTTTGTTTAAGTAAATACAACTAACTATATAGTATATAACAAGTATTTATCTAGTTAAGAATTAGGACACCACTCTTAAAAGTCTGCTTAAGAAATGTGTTATTTGGGTATAAAATGTAACTAAAAACTGATTTTTTTAATTAATACATTTTTGTAAGGTTCATATTCATGCAGTTTGGTCCAGAGCAAGCGGACAAGATGGTTTAATTAATCTACTATCGGTTCTTTCCCGAAGCGAAATCCGATAAGAGACGTTGAAAGATGAATGCGATCTCCTTTCTTCAAACTATTTCGAATCGGGTCTTCCCCGAAATTCAATAACATTCCACTTCGCGATGACTCGACCTGAATCGGGTCTTCCCCGAAATTTAATAACATTCTACGTCGCGATGACTTGATGTCGGTACTTTCCCTTTTTGCAGTGGATGTATGGTACCTCACGCGTATTGTCCAGGTCAGCAGATTCACAGTCGAAAATTGAAAGTCGGTGAAGGCAAATCAGTTCTATAGCTACGACCCGACAAAGCAGGATTTTTTTTTTCGAGATTTTTAAAGAGAGAGAACTAAAATGTGAAGAAACTGGGCGGGCTCTGGTCGGAAGCCTGATTCAGTGTGGAACTGTTTTGAAGTAATTACGAAAGAATCAAGAAAGGGAAAGCGAGCAAAGTGCAAGAAGTGTGGATTTGAGTTGGAAGGCCAAGTTGCAAGAATGAAGAAACATCTTTCGAAATGTTCCAGTGACAGTGGCGACAGTGATTTAGAATAGCAAGCAGGTAAGTTATTTTTAGATTTATTCAGTGCTTTGCATAGTTTGTTTTTTGTACTTGAACGCGTATTTTTGTTCGCCTTATCTACGGATAATTTTCAAAATTGCTGCTCCGTTTTTCCTCTCCCTATGTTGGAATCTGTGGATATTGGCGCGATTGATTTCAAAAAGAAATTAATATCCTGAGAAAACTCGTGCAGGACTTCAAGTTATACTTGGTGTCAGAAGCGCACCACTGACAAACATTGAGGGGGAGGGGGAAATTTCTGTTATGGTTTATGTGCTACGTAGCCTATACCTGACATGAGTAATTATTTCCTAACACAATTTATTTGTTTTATTACATGTGTTTATTTATTTTAATATGCTCCATAAAATTAAAAAATAAATTGTAAAAAACATTGTAGCGGGAGCGGATCTATTGTGGGAGCTCGTAGCAGCTGTCCCTCCCAGTCCCAGCGGGGGAAGGTTTTATTTTTAAATATGTATTTTAAACGTAAAATAAAATATTATGTAGGTGCTTAAAGTTGCATTGCCTGTAAATTTTAATGTGAGAAAAGAATTAAAATTACAGCTGCAAAAGGTTTTACACCAGTTGCATCCTCTTCGACTTCCATTACTTCTTGTTCATGCATCTCTTCAACTTTCAATAGTTCAACCGTGTCCTCAGATTGACAAATTTTATTGGATTTTTTCTTTTTTAAAAAAAGAAAAATAACACTGCTTCAGTCTTGGTTTTCTCCGTTGTTGAATTGTGTTCATAAAAATGAACTATTCGATTCCGACGAAAGTGTACATGTATAAGCTTCGTCGTGACATTCGTTTTTATGTTTAATCAATGATGCTTTAAATACCACAATTATAAATGCTCTGATAGTAAAAAAACGCGTCAGTTTTTGCATATCGGCTTTTTCTTCGTATTATTAATTTATTATTATTATTATTACATAATGATAATAATAATTCCAATGTAATTCATTTCCAAGAATTTTTAAAGTTTTGTGTACGACTTCAGAAGTGTTACGCGTTTTAAATGTAAAATGATCTCCCCTTCAAACATTCAGGCTGGATCTCCCCCCCCCCCCTTTATCCTCCTCATTGTAGTGCTTCGTAAAGTACTGTTTGGTAAGCCTATCTAAAATAATTGTACGTAAATTAAGTAAACCGGTGACAAGCTCCCTGTGTCGGAAGATTTAAAGGCAGAAGAAATACTTCGCCCGCCCGCAAAGTCGACGGCTATGTTTAATGCATGTTTTCCTGTTTTATTGTTATTTATTACGATATTTATAAACTTTCGCTCTACAGTTACTATGAAATTTAAAATCATCTGATTGAATAAAATTCTCTCACCACATTAGTTTAGTGATTTCTCCGTTGCTCTGTTGGAACTGCATTTTTTTTTTTAATCTAAATTCCCCGCATATGCTTGTGACGTGTTTCCATGTTACCACTTACCGTAATTTGAAAGTTTTGATGCTCGATGAGCAGTTGAAAGGAACTGTAGTATTTTGTCTTGGCCACCAACCACTGACTGTGCCTAAATATTTCAAGGCAGATAATACCTTAGTATCACTTTAAAAAATGATTTTCCTCTAGCAGTTTAAAACTTAGAAATTACATTACTTCCATAATGTCACGATATTTTAAAAAAATCATTGTGTAGGGTGTAGGCTAACCGAAGAAGACTTCTTTTTAGAGAATTCTTCTTACGAAATGTTTTCATTTCTTACTTCTCTTTTCTCTTCTGTCAATAATTTCCTCTACTCATATCCATTTAACATAATTTCCTCACCAATAACAAATGAGAGCGTGAAATCGTCCCGTAAGTCAGTGATTCCCAGTCTCCTGACTAACGATAAACCTTATGGAACGCCCACAATATTTCCACACGCTTACTCGATTTTTAAATTTTTCATGCAGTATCTACACATTTTTTTTCTTCAGCTGGAGAGTGGAGACCACAAAGGAACAAACTCAATGTTAACTCCTTAAGGATTTGCGGGCGAGTTTGCGTATTTCGAGCTAATTTTTATCGGTCAACTAATTGTGCATCTAATTTGAATGATTAATATCAACATCAACAAAACTCATATGACAAAAACTTCTGTACAGTTTCTACATTTATCTTTTCAGAAAGCATTGCAAGCACTTCTACAGCTACCCTGGGTCTGAGAACAACGATGCCCCCTGAGCCAGAAGTCAATGTTCCTTCAACCTCAAAAGACAGTTACGTTTCCTCCGGCTCTAATCAGGACTAGCATAATAGAAAACGTATGAGGAGCACTTCATTAGACTCCTTCGTTATTAAAACATCGGCAAGTGAAAAGAAGCTCTTGGATCTGCAAGTTGCGCGCTATATATATTCAACGAACTCTGCCTTTAGATCAGTGGAACATCCACAGAACATCCAATTGATGAAAGATCTTCGTCCTGGTTACTCTCCTCCAAATAGGAAAGAAGTAGGCGGTCCCCTGTTGGATCTTATTTACCAAGAAGAAAAGGGAAAATTGTGTGAAATTGTGGAAGGTGAAAGTGTATGTGTAGGATTTGATGGGTGGTCGAATATTCACAACGATCCAATCGTGTGTATGACAATAACAAGAAGAAATGGAGACGTGTATTTAATAGACACAATTGATACCTCAGGTCACGCTCATACAGCAGAATACCTAGCTGAAGTGGTAACCGAAAGTATTAGAAAATGTGAATCCGATTTGAAGTGTAATGTCCGTTCTGTTGTTACCGATAATGCGTCAAATGTTTCAAAAATGCGCAAGATCTTAGAAAGTGATGAAAATCTCAATCTAATTACATATGGTTGTTCTGCTCACATTCTAAATCTTCTCGATAACGACCTCCAAATATCTGATATTACAAAGCATATATTAAGTGGTGTAAAATACTTTCGAAACAATCATTTTGCTAATGCATGTTTTCGTCAGTCCGGTTGTTCTAAACTTGTCATTCCAAGCGAAGTTCGGTGGAATACCATGGTGAACTGTCTTGAGTCATACATCAAAGGTTGGCTTGATATGCTTAAAATATGTGAAGAACATCGTGACGTCATCGATAAAAATATTCAGAAATTAGTTCGTGATCTGTTTGTAAAGAGAAATGTTGAAGATCTGCTATTAGTACTAAAACCCATTTCGGTGGCATTGCAAAAGGTTCAGAGAAATAATTGTACCCTCTCCGAGTCAGTTGATGTGTGGAAGGAGCTCCTGAACACAGCTGCTAACGGGGATATTAAGAGTATAATCGAAAAAAGATACAAAATGGCTATAACTCCGGCACATCTTTTAACATACATGCTCGACCCCAAAGAAAATAACCTGGAAGTGGACATAACTTCGGAAGAGAATAGAATTGCTCTGGAATTTGCTAATGAGCCCTGCTACCCTGATACACTTCTAGTACCAACAATTGTAAAGTTTCAAGCAAAGTCACCACCATTCCAGCAGACCCTTTTTAGCCCTCAAGTGACAGCAAATGTAACCACTTTATGGCTGGTGGAAGAGTCAGAAAACAGAAATAGATAAGTTCAATGACAAAGTGTTCCCCATAATTGAACAATTGTTTACAGCCCAGGCGTCCTTTGCAAGTGTAGAGCGAATTTTTTCACCGTTTGGTCTGATTCAATCAAAAATTCGCAATAAATTAGGCACAGAGAAAGCATCCAAATTAGTATTCTTGTTTAAAGTTTTCAATAAAGAAATAACTTTGGATGAACATTAAGGCCGTAAATTTGCTGCTTGTTTTTCCTTTTAAGGACATCAGGACTTACCTTTATTATTTTTAGAAATACTGGCTCAAGATTCAAGAGTAAAACAATACGGTATAAAGAAAACTTAAAAACTTTGTGCAGTTTTGTCCCACATTTGCGTGCTGCTGAGTATCCCACTGTGAAAGTTAGCTATTTAAAAATAATGTAAATTAAGTTATATAAGTTCATACTATAAAAGTACAGAAAAGCTATTTGAAATGAAGCGAAATGAAGAAGCTATACAGGTTAACGAAAACCAGAGACAAGGCAACAAAGGATATTATCCATACTAGGCAAATTAAGAATGGCCAAGGATTAGTGCTTACCGATGAAGACAGGATTAAAGAGAGATGGGCCGAATATTTCGAAACGCTACTAAATAAAGAAAACCCTAGAGTTCTTAGCGACGGAACCCCAAATCCTGGACCAACGCCAAGAATAAGCCGAGAAGAAGTAGAAAAAGCAGGAAAGAAAATGATGACCGGAAAGCTACAGGTCCTGATTGCATACAAATAGAAGCGTGGAAGAGTTTGGGACCAGAATATATAGATATAGTATGGGATCTGATGCAAAAAATCTATGAAAAAATAAATAAATAAATGCCGCCTCACAATTTTTAAGGAGAAGGGAGATAGGATTGTGGAAAATATGGAGGATTCAAGCTAATGTCACACATGATGAAGCTTTGGGAGAAAATTATAGAAGGAAGATTACGAGAGGAAACATCAATAGAACAGTTTAGATTTATGCCAGGAAAAATTGCAACGGATGCAACTTTTATATTAAGACAAACTATGGAAAAGCAAAAAGGATTGCATATGGTCTTTATTGATTTGGAGAAGGCCTACGACAGAGTACCACGTTAGGAAGTATGGAGATGCTTGAGGGAGAAAAGAGTGCCGGAGAAATATCTAAGGATAATCCAAGATATGTATACAAGAGATAGAACTCATGTAAGAAGTAGTGTGGGATTGACACGCTAAATCTCTGTTCTGGTTGGATTACACCAGGGTTCAGCCTTAAGCCCGTACCTCTCCAACATAGTCATATATATTATAACTCAGGATGTGAGAGATGAAGCCCCCTGGTGTATGATGTTTGCCGATGATATTGTACTATGCAATACTAATAGGGCAGAACTTGAAAGGAAAGTAGGGAGTTGGAGAAAGTCTCTGGAAGACAGAGGCCTAAATATTAGTAGAAAGAAAAATGAGTATCTTGAGTTTAACGGAGAAGGAAATGAAGAAGTGAAGTTGCAAGAAGAACGATTGAATAAAATGAAAAGTTTTAAATATTTAGGCTCAACTGTTACTGGGAATGGCGATTTGAACTCTGAAATAACACACACAATGCAAGAGGAATGGCGAAATTGGAAGAAAGTAAGTGGCAGTGGCGTTCTCTGCGACCGCAGAATCACGGTGAAGAATAAAGGGATGATTTACAAAACAGTAGTTAGACCAGCAATGATGTACGGAGCAGAAACATGGCTAATAAAGAATGTACAAGAAAAGAGATTGTACCGAAATGAGAATGCTACGCTGGATGTGTGGAATAACAAGAAGAGACAGAGTAAGAAATGGGTAATTCAATGTCAATTCAACACAGAAAAGTAACATATCCAACCCGACCCTCTCCGATTTCTTTCAAATTTAGTACATTCAATGATCTTGATAAGATATGGAAAGCTACCAATTCGCAGAGGGATATGACAATTATGAGAAAAGATACAGGTCTGCAAACTTTGGACATTGTGTGAAATTTAAACATGTCTGTCTCGAGATAAATGACTATAATTTTGGTTGTAATCCCGATACAGCAATAAAACTTATATAATTGAAAAGCTAATGAGTAGAGATTTAAATTGATATGCAACATGTCCTTTTTCAAAGAATTTTCACGTTCATGATGAAACCTGACCTTGATTTTGACCTTGACCATCTCAAAACACCCCATCTTCAAATTCTTTGAAAAAAATATATTTCATTGCTCCAACATATTACTATAAGCATGGCAGATACCAAGATGGCACACCAAAGGTATCATGCCGAAAAAATTGTTTTTCTACATCACTACACTATCAAAATTCAGTACACAGCACTTACATATGAAACACCACTTATTGACATGTACACGCCATAAGGAATGTTGTACAAAAAATATGGCTATATCATTGCAGTGATATTACAAACAAGGTACAGGGCAGCTTCATTGAGAAGGCAATAAAACGTGGTTACAACTCACCATACAAGTTCCAAAGTAAATTGTTAGTGTTCAGCAGATCTGATGCAGGGAGATATTGTACACGTAGGTCCTGCCAGTTGGTGTCACTTGATCCAGTTTTGTGAGAATGTCAAGTCTTCTTGTAATACAAATGTCTAGTTTGGCAGGAAACGTAAAAGATAGAGATGGTTTACGTGGATGCAAGGAGCTGGCCTGTACTTCATCGGTTTCTTCATAAATTTGTAAGACATACGCAATGCACTACGCATACGATTGTCGTACATACATGCAACAAATCCATGTATGTCTGTTAACAGAATTTCATTCTCCATATTAATTACTGACTCTTCTCTGCTCACTGATGAAGTGGAATATATCTTTGTCTGTACTGTACCTTTGTTCATAGGTATTACACAATAAATCTTGAATTATAAACAAGCGCTTTGTTACAAATATGATTCCAGTTGCAGCTTACACGAAATGACGATGTAGTACATATGATAACGGATTAATTGAGATTTGGTATGTTAGGCAGATTAAATTGTATTAGTCTATGAATTCAATACGATGATGATGAGATTTTCAACGATCTCTCAAACAGAACCTAAGTTTCCTGATAAGATTTGAACTTCAAGGAATGATATGTTTGTTTCTATTCGTAAGCCAGAAATAAAGTGTTACTAATTATTACAATTCAGACCGATTTCCAGTTATTTCAGATGTGTTGGTTTAGTTGTGAATCGATTTTGGATACTAAAGCGAATTGGGAATGAGAAACAGTTTGCCAAGATTAGATTATCGAACCTTAACCGAAACAGTGTTTGTATTAACAAGCCCTATTAACAATGGCTGCATTCAACGGGCTGAGCGATTGAGCGCTCAGTGAGTGTTCTGGAATCGGAAATCTTCGAATGACAAAAAGCTTGTAGAGATCAACGAACAGAGTGCCGGAGAGAATATTGTAAAGCGCTCCGTACTTCTATTGGTATTGTCGATATATGTTTACCAATAAAGGTAACATTTCTCCTTTAAAGGGTTTATTGCATTTTTTAAAGTCATCTCGACACTCATGGATATCTTTTATTAACTTCTATACGCCCAACGAAAGAATTCTCTATATATTTAACAGACATCTTCTGCTACTTCTTGACGTCTATCTTCCGGCTCACGAGTGAGCGTAAAAATTTTGGCTAACAAAATGGCGGTGGCATTAAAGGACAAATTCGGTGAGGGCTCAGTGAGCGCTCCGCCCGTTGAATGCAGTCAGTCATTTCATGTTATTTGCATCACATCATGGCACAAGGTGATGATGATTGGTTGAAATAAAGATGTATCTGACTGGCTGGTCACAACCAGACATGTGCACCAACTGGTCCGAATAACAGTGTCTTATATTGGTTGCTGTATTCAGCCTTAGTGTGTAGAATGAGAGTGTACACCATTTGCAGTGTGTTGTGTCAGTTGTCACATCAAGCCTGAAATCTCTAGATTATAAAAATGAGTGTGACTATATTTGCGTGATCATCACGCCAAAACGGCTTGACCGATTGGAATAATTTTACGCGCATGATCAGATATTGGACCCGTGTTGGATGTTATCATATCAGTCACCATCTTGGATTCAAAATGGTCACCTAAAAACAATTTTCCACACCGTGCGAGCTAGATATACGAAATTAACATACAGGTGTATTATCAACATTAGTTTCAGAAAATATTAAAACATTTTGAAAAAGTCGCCATCTTGGATCCTGATGACTGCTGCCAACATATGTTATTCACCCCGTACCAACGGGCTGGCAAATCAGGAAAACTCCCCAAGTTAGGGGCGCAGCCCGCCACGAGATGGCGAGTATTGGTGACAGTCCCAATGACTGTGTTAAACATATGTTATTCACCCTGCACCAACGGGTGGGCAAATCAGCTAGCAAAAAGCAAAAGTTGCTAACCAAGTGCAGATAATAATTCATACCAATTGCCATTACACATTCAGAAATTGGATTAGATTTAAAAACGGATAGTAAACATGGATTAGCTGTATACCGTATTTTGATAGCATAGTGATGTAGAAAAACATTTTTTTCGGCATGATGCCTTTGGTGTGTCATCTTGATATTTGCCATGCTTATAGTAATATGTTGGAGCAATGAAATATATTTTTTTCAAAGAATTTGAAGATGGGGTGTTTTGAGACATTCAAGGTCAAGGTCAAAATCAAGATCAGGTTTCACTATGAACGTGAAAATTTTGAAACAGGACATTTTGCATATCAATTTAAAGCTCTACTCATTCGCTTTTCAATGATATAAGTTTCGTTGCTGTATCGGGATTACAACCAAAATTATAGTCATTTATCTCGAGACAGACATGTTTAAATTTCACACAATGTCCAAAGTTTGCAGACCTGTATCTTTCTTCATAATTGTCATATCCCTCTGCAAATTGGTAGCTTTCCATATCTTATCAGGATCATTGAATGTACCAAATTTGAACGAAATGGGAGGGGGTCGGGTTGAATAGTGTGTTGAATTCACATGGAGTTACCCAAATGTGAGAGTAAGAGGTACAACGAAAGTTGTAGAGAGATCTAAGAAAATACAAGAAATTAGACTGCAGTAGTATGGACATGTAATGAGAACAATTGACTATGCAGTCAGAAAAGTGATGGCAATGGAAGTTGAGGGCAAGAGAGGTAGAGGGAGGCCAAGGAGGCAATGGATGGATAGGGTTAAGAAGGATCTCGGGGAGAAAGGTTTGTCAGGGTAAGAAGTTCAGGAAAGGGCTTTGTGGAGAAGACTGGTCAGAAACGTCGACCCCACGTAGGTAGGAAAAGACTGAGAGAAAGATGATGTTTTGTACTCATAAAAATTCACACATGTTTCAACGTACGCCTCGAACCAATTGTACATTGTATGGTATATTTTTTTTATTTTTTTCTGGCAGTAAGAAAGAACAAATGATTTGATATTCAGGGCATGAACTATCCTTGGAGCGTGGTTGAAGGCTTGTAGGATACGAATAGGCAAAAGCAGTGTTTCTTTGGGAGGGGTTCCCGGGGGGTATTACCCCTACAGACTAAATCAGCCTAATTTTAAAATAACAAATATTATAACAATAAGGGTTCATTCATTGTTCTACTAGAATCATAATCTGTATAGTAAAGCGAATAAGAAACCATGTAAATTTACAATTGCAAAATTTTAATCTATGTCGCTCACCATAATTCAAATTTCCCTTGTGGTATTGTACGTACGTATTCAAGTCGACCAGGCAGCCGCGTGATCTGAGGTGTTAGGCCAGCGAACTGAAGGTCGCGGGTGCGAATTCCCCCATGACCATGTTTGTGGATTTTAACTAGCAGAACTTTAACAATATAATCGTGAGGAATCGAATTCAAGAGTTACTAGAATGGCGCATGAAAAATAAAGTTTATGTACACTCATTATTTTCGCATGTCTTTATTTGACAGTTTTTGACAAATAATATTTTTCTCTTTGAATTCTGGCGTTTGCTTAATTGTTAAACACGTGAAGTATGTAAAGACGAATATTTCATGAAATTTTGTCACAAAAATATTAAAAAATAATGAAATAATAACGAAAAAACAGAAACATGAAGAAATGATCGAAAAAAATTAAGTCCAAAAGGGAGAGATTTGGCAACATAGGGAAATTGACGGGGAAATTCAGACTAAAGAAGGGATATTTCTCTTGACTCTATGAAACAGTGTATATATCTAGTATTACCAGCAACTGAGATTACAGACAATGTTCGTTCAAATAAAACATTACACAAACAAAAGTTACAGATACAACATATGCATTGCATAATTATGTAGTATAATTTGAAAACTCTTTACTATTCCTATGTTAGGTCCAAACTTGAATATGCCTCACTTATATGGAATACCTCTATGAAAGCTAGTTGCCAGAAGATCGAACACCTACAAAGCAAATTTTTACGTTTTCTCACATACAAACCCGTTTCTACCCGAAATACGAATCTTACAACAATTTAATCGATAATTTTAAATTTCAGAAACTTGATCAAAGACGAACATTAAACGACTTACTTTTCGTGTACAGACTTTTGCACAATAAAATAGACTGTACCAAATTAATTGCAAAAATAATTATTAAGGTCCCATCCCTCAGAACGCGCGAGGGAAATAGTGGCCTATTATACTGCAGAAAAGCTCGTACAAACGTATTAAATGTGTCACCTACATGGAGAACTAGTGCTACTTATAATGCAATAGATAAGAATTGTACAGATTTGGACATATTTGGAAATTCGGAAGAACTATACAAAAGATTAATACAGAATATATTGTAAAAAAAAAAGAGAAAGAGAAAGAAAAAGAAAAAGAAACTTTTTGGACAAGAAAAAGGGTATAGATGTTCTATTATTTGTGTCATTAAATGTAACAATTATTGTAGACGCTATAAATAGGCATTAAGGCCTGTTGTGTCGATGAAATAAATAAATAAATAAACTATTATATCCACGAAAAGGCGAGAAGAAAGACACAATATTGGTTTGAAATTTCGAAGTGAAGACTGTCATTCAATGCTGTACTAATAAACGCTGATGAAAGTACGATAGAGCAGCGCCCTCTGTGGCGTAGTGGTTAAGCTTGCCGACCGCGAAACAAAGGGTTGTCAGTTCAAGTCGCCTCTCCGCCCTGAATTTTTATTTTTTCCGGAATGCAAAACGGCGTGATTAATTTACTTAAATTATATTATCCTTAGTATTAACTAACTGTTGATAGGACGATTTTGATTACGTTACGAGTGAGGGGAAAATCGTCATAAAAGCGAACCTGTTGTCTGCTAATTTCAATGAAACAAGAGAAATATGCGGTTAAATGTATTCTCTCCATGAATTTATTGAATTAAATTTTGTTCATGGCGCTTCGGACCTTTATAGTAGGATGACTGGACTTCCTGTTTTTAACGGGACTATCCCTTTTTTGTCATGTGTCCCTTTGTCCCGGCAAATTATTAACAAGACAGCAGATGTCCCTTTATTGCTACAAAGAAGTTGTCAATCTGTTCACTTAACTTTTTTCGCAAATAACTCCCAACAATTGCTTGGCAGGAGGCAGTATGACATCATGCTTTATGTTGTCTTAGTAGTTTCTGAGTTTAAATTTTGAATGCAAAACCTTCAATTAAGCTTGAACTTCCGATTTTATTGAAATACTAATTAATATTTGGTTCAATATCATACTCAGATCCTCGATAAAGACGTTACACATTATATTTGTTCTTCACAACTGTGTAAAATGCTTTTGTGTTGATGGATATTTAATACTATTTTGTTGATGTTAAGCAAACCATTCACCAACGAACATCACAAAATTTTACAAATGACTTTCATTCATAATTTATCTTCATTTTCGGCAAATTGTACAGTATCTTTAGTATTTAAAATTGGCAACATGACTCATACCTAGTTAATCACACAAAAATTCTGAAACGATAAGACTTGGCTGGACTTGTGCAAGAAAGCATTTGCCACATTTGATTGACTCGCTGCCTCGCTAACAACACAAGCTGATAATTTGTGACGTAATGTTTCGCGTTGACGTCCACACGAAAGGCTCAAAGCTGTTAGACCCTTCGACAGTCAATTCCTGTATCTAGATCGATATTTCGATTAGGTTCAAACCCCCTGTAAACGCATTTAAACCTTTTATGTGTTAAATCGATTTTTATTTATTATTATTATTTAGTTCTCAAGTTTTAGTTTTGAATGAGCTTGTTGTATATTTTACATGCATTTTTCGTTTTATGTTTCCTTAATTTAGTAAATTACAAGGCATAAATGAATCTTATTCATGTGAGATTTCATTAAAAAACCAAATTATACTTTATCAGCTACTAGCTGATTTGCCCGCGCGTTGATGCGGGGTGAATAAAATATGTTTGAAACAGTCATCGGGACTGTCACCAATACTCACTTCCCCGTGGTGGACTACACTCCTAACTTTGGGAGTTTTGGGGGGCTGCGCCTCCTTTATCGTAACCGGACTGCGGCCCCATGGTGAAGATGATGCTACAGCTCTCACTACTGCTACTACTAGTAATGAATTGAATTGACTTTTATTTATGGCCTTTCGGCATCTAAGGCTCAGGCAGACTACTACTACTACCACTATTACTACTACTAATATTAATAATATAAATACTACTACTAATACTACTGTCCAATAATACTACAATGCCTTAAAACATTGAATATAAATATTTTTATTTACAACAATCCAAATTTAATTTTTAAAATTATAAACTATTTATTAATTTGTGATTCCGTTGTTGTTACCATAGCCATTGTAATTCAATGAAAAAATAGATAGTCGTTTATCTCTAAAGATAATAATTTTAGAATAAAAAGATATGATAACATCTTAGTTCGGTCCATTGTTTAATCATTGTCGAAAAATCATTGTAATCGGTAAGGCTGTTTTGGCGTGGTGCTCACGCACACATACTAGCATTCAATTATATATATATATATATATATATATATATATATATATATATATATATCATATTCAGCCGTTTTCTATCCACTGTTGGATGAAGGCCTCCCCCTTTCGACATATCTCGGTCTACTGCTATCCTCATCCATGTAGCTCCTGAAAAACGCTTGATTTCATCTACCCATCTTGCATTTGGACGTCGTCTCGGTCGTTTCTTTTCTCTAGGAATTATATATAGGTGGCCAGAAAGTCCCTTTACACATGCAATTATTTCTTTGTAACTGTAATAACACTTACAGTTATTTGTTCAAAGTGTTTGTCTGAGCACTATCATTATCCCTGCACACCTTGATCTCTGAGCACTACCATTATCCCTGCACACCTTGATACGCCTTCATGTCATCCTACATCCGCTTTAGCAGCTGCGGTGTCACATGCTGGAAGATCAGCGTTCACGTACCGCTTCTTCCTGACCTATAATTTGATGATACGGCTTTGGCTAGTGTCGTAAGATCCGGACTTCGAGTCGGCCAAGGACAAGGGGCTGGTGAATTTTGGACCCACGTCCTATCCATCGGGCAGGGAACAATTCATTCTGGCGTTCACGAACAGCAAGTGCGAAGTGGCTGGGAGCTCCATCGTGTTGGTAAACAACCGTGTCGTTGATGCCCAAATTCTGCAGCTGTGGAAGAAGCCAGCCATTAAACATCTCCAGATAAGTAACCTGGGTCACGGAACCCTTAAAGAAGTACGAACCAAAGATGTGTTCTTCAGTCATCCCCGGCCAATGCATGACGTGCGGATTGTTCTCAATTTCTTGGTAAAAATGTGGGTTTTCCTTTCCCATATGAAGGTGTTCCTATCCCGCGAACTCCGATAAATTGCACATTCATCAGAGAAAAGAATGCACTTCCGAGCAGGAATGGTGGGGAAGGCTTCCAACAAGATTCTGCATGCTTCCTGCCGGTGGTTTAAGTCATCGTCCGTTAGTTCATTGATGGCCATTGACCGGAATGCTTGCAGGCCCAAGTCCACTTTCATGTCGAGTTGCATTGTGCTCCTTTTGATTCCAAGTTCTGCAGCATGCTTGCTGGTCGACTTGCAGGGTGGCATCCGAAACACTTCCCAGGCGAAAAGCTTTCTTCTCCCATGTGATCAAAGGCTGACGACTTGGTGGCTCCTTACCGAACCGTTCACGAAGCCTATCTCGTTGTTGTGCTTCCGTTCATGGACTCACACACTTGTTACTGAGCGCTCCTCCAAAGTGAAGTCGCTGGTATCTGCCATTGCTCTTCACCAAACACAGAAAGGCGAGACAATGAGTTGATCAACGCACAAACTTTATTCTTCACCCTGGGCAGTTAACCAATACTGTTGACAACTTGGCTGATATGCTAAGTTCCAAGATGGCTAATCCTTGTATATCCATCTCTTTACTTTATGAATGTCATCATTACTCATGTTTATTCTTTTTAGGTTTCACTAGCAGCCTTATACAAATGAATTTAAGGTGCCCGTCAGTCAGTCTCTTGACAACTTTCAACTCAGGAACTACTAGCACTACGAAGGTGGTTGAGGTGTGGTTCGAAAAGTCTCGCCAAGATGAGTTTTATGCTGCATAGATCACCTCAATAGGTTCGTCGACAACTTATAACTCAGCAACTATTAGAACTACGAGGGTGGTTGAGGTGTAGTTCGAAAGGTTTAAGCGAAACATTTACAACGACATAGATCATTCAAAGTGGACACTCGAAGCCTGGCGGTAGCATATGTGCACAATCTTTCGAGTAGGCCTCGCCCCACTTGTTGAACATTTATAACCTGGTTTTGTATGTTTCACAGCGAAGTATATAATCTTTTGGTGGAGTATACAAGCATGCTATACAAAATGTTTAAAAATTCGCTCCCATGGAGTCCAGTCATGTTATTCCTTGATAAATTCTGAGGCATAAACTCTCTTTCCAAAATTTTCCTACGATACCTAGTTTTCGAGTAATTAAGAGGAAGTATAGTTAATGTGACTGTCCTGTAAAATGTATAGGTTTAACATTTGATAGACTAGAGGCGAAGCTCCCGGTAGTGTGACAGTAGATGAGGCTATAGACTACTGTCCTACAAAATCTCAGATGTGGGTCTCAGTTGATTTATAATTACATATGAAGGAATTTGTAGACTGAAAAAGACTGTTTTCTTACCATTCAATATTGAACTAAGGTCTGAAAATTGGTAGGCAGGAAGCTTACAGTCTCCCTGTTACGTAGTTGGAGAAGTCTCGCTGATAGACCATTAGTTGTTATACGCTTTACGTTGTTGTTAATCAACAAAATTTTTCAATTTAACTGACACCAATACATCCAGATGTTAAAAATTCAGATCGTAACCAAACTTTGTGTATCGATAGAGTATCTAACAAAAATCCTGCATTTTTTCTTCAGTAGGAAATGTGTAAATGATAATGAGAGAGATCTGATGTGCGGAGAGTAGTAGAAGCATTGGTTGTTGTTATATTTACCGCTTGGCGTTAGTGTCGTCTGCTTCTTGGGTTGCTTATGAAGCATTATGTAATTCTTGTTTGTGGTTTGTTTTCATTGTGGTTATATTAACATACTGACCCAATGATTAACTTCCCATTACAATATAAACGTTCCTTCCAGCAGCTCTGGTGGAACAAAAGGTAGAGCGTTAGCTTACGGTAGGAAAGGTCCGGGGTTTTAAGCCCTGCTCGCGACATATTTTTCATTTTTTTACTTTTATGTTGTATCTGTGCAAATGTTATATATTACAATATGCTTTTGACATATAAAGTGAATGTTATTGTTATATAGCTTTTTGTTTTTTCATTTGTATTTTTTTTTGCACCGTTTATTTAAAATTTACTAATTTACCTAGAGCAAATGTGTTTACATAAAGAATAGAAACAATATGAAAATAAGAATAAATAAACGGTTAAATTACAATTACCGAATTAATAATAATAATTCCCCGTCTACAATGCAACCGTTTATTTATACTTATTCTCATACTGTTTCTGTTCTTCATGTGAACACACAATACTTATTGTTCGTGATAATTTCTCAGATTTAAATAAAAATGCAAATATTAAAAGCTATAAAGAAATACCATTTATTTTACCTGTCGAAAGCATATTGTAGAATATAACAATTGCACAGGTGCTACGAAAGGAGTGAAAAAGAAATTCACGTCGCGACAGGACTCGAACCGTGGACGTCTCACACTGTAAGCTAACGCTCAGATGGGTATTAAAATAGTAAAAACGGCGGAAGTCGTGGCACTGGGTTCTTATGTAACACTTGCACTGTAAATACAACGGCGTAAACAGCGATTGCAAGTTCCTAGCGTAGTGCAGTAGTAGTGCTTACGAAATGAAAAAACGCGTTCGAATCCCGGCGGATTAAGATTTTTTCTTTCAAAATGTATTTTTATATGTTCATATTTATTATTAATAATTATTTGATGCTACTGAAAGCTGGGATATATATAAATAAACCAGGGTTGGATGCACACCGAGAGAAGCGAGGCGTGGAAGGGGACACGGTGCGTCGGAAGTGAGTAAGGCGGTGTCAGCCGAGGGGTGCGCAGGCCCCGGTTAGCGGTGGGCATACGTGAAAGTGCTGTTAACATTCTGTTCCACATGTAAACTTTCTATTTGGTAGAAACGTCTTTACAAATAAAATTCATTTTTTCTTATCCCCAATCCCTGTGCTAAACTGATGACAACTTCCACCATTTTTACTACCTTAATCTTCGTCTCTAATGCTCTATATCTTGCTCCATCCGTGCTACTTGAACGACTGTTTACAGTAATGCTTATACTTTCTCTAGGTCAGATTTCGCTCATTAACTATCATTTTTTCCTTTCCTACTGAACGGCAGGTTCTACAAAATATATTGTAGGATTTTTGTTAGATACCTTCCTAATCGATATACAAAGTTTGGTTACAGTGGTTTTGTTTTTTGGCATCTGGATGTTTGGGTGTGAGTATTCTAAGAACATTTTGCAGAGAGTAATCTTGTTTACAATTAGCCAAGGAATAACATAGTATTCTCAGTTGGTGGGAATTTCCACTCAACTTGTACTGAGTTTGAGGGTATGGATATCTGAGATAATTTTACAATGAAAGTTCAATAGAAGTCCAATTGTTATAAATTTCATATTTGAATGGTAAGGGGATAAACAAGGAATGTCACAAGAGTGCTTTTCTGAGAAAAACCTATTTTAATGTTGAAAACCTTGTAAGACACAATGATTTCGCCAATCTTTTTACGCTTTTTCCATGTACAATTCTACGTTTCAGCACCAAAGGAATATTCAGTTCAATAGTAGGACGTTTCACCAACAGAAAAAGCACAGATCCCGAAAAAGCTCCAAAAATGAACATTCCTTGTTTGCTCCTCCCCTCACTCATCATTTGTATTTTCCGAAGGAAATTCAGTTTGATTTTGAGGGGAAAAGAACAAAATTCAATGTCAGGCAAACTAAAAGGGATGTATGATGAAATAGTATCCCATTTCCCTTCGAGTTAAGATCCCTTTACTCTAAACGTTATGAATACGATTCTAAATTCGAAAACATTTTTCATATGAAATATAAGATGATGGCTTGCATTCTGAAATCCAAGATAGCTGCAACCCCAAAACGCCTATTTTGTTATTTCATGGTTCCATATGCCGCTGAATTCGATTCAGGAGTAGAAAAAAAAAAGTTGATTTTAAGGCTCTAGAATGGTGCCATATCGAAAATGAAAACGGCGGAAGCCGTAAACTTATTTATTCAATAAAAATATTCACAGGCATTACTGACTACGATTAAATCTCGATAGCCAGGCATTGATCTATTTCTGAAGTTCAGGTTGATTGAATACAAGTTATTGAA
Source organism: Lepisma saccharinum (assembly GCA_022664845.1). NCBI lineage: Eukaryota > Metazoa > Arthropoda > Insecta > Zygentoma > Lepismatidae > Lepisma > Lepisma saccharinum. The sequence goes on from JAGDQP010003706.1 coordinate 31,088, forward strand.
AATGCTAAATTAGCCATCACTATCTCAACTTCATTGTATCCTCCTACTCTTGATATATTCCTAAGTTCTAAAAGCTCATATTTTACTCCAATGCATTACTCACCAGCAAAACTCTACAATGCTGTCGAAATCTTTCTTTTAAAATTAGATTTCTTTACAAACTAAAGTGTATATCACGAATCTGAAATAGTTTGTATTAAAAGAAATATTGCACATCGTGAAAGTAAATATTTAAATTTTTCACAAATAAACTATACATTGAAGTGCCAAATGAATTGACATGCCCACCCAGGTCCTCCTGTTGCCTTGATGACTGTGCGGTTCGCCTCGGCATGGATTTTGTCAGGTGTTTAAAGAAACTATGTCTACTGAATGGCAAGTAACAAAGAGGTTTTGTTGGAGAGTAGTGCATCTTAAGCGCGAATAGACTATTGGACTCCACATATTCTCAGAGACGTTGTAA